>CABFOQ010019264.1:14343-62737 GCA_900660455.1 Gephyroberyx darwinii
CGTGAATCAGCATCATGAAAGCATTTCTCTTACAGCTGGCATCTTTCTCATTGACAAGGAAATCATGGATCAACTCCGGAGCATCTGGGATGAGATTTTCAAAGTTCCTGAGCAACAAAAAAAGGTGATCAGGTCAGTGTTGTTCTCTAATATATGCAGCAAATGTTGAAAGACTACTTGTATTTATCTGATGCAAGTAAATAGAGTATTAACAGTGTACCTATAAATGGTGTAAATGGCCAGCACGGCATTGCGGCGCACGTAGCTGTGTCGGTGCTCCAGGCAGGCCCGGATGGCTGGCATGAGGGGCTCCAGCAACTCAGACTCCTTCAGCTTGCACAGGAAACGCAGGGTGGAGCCGCGGATGAACTCATTGGGGTGCTGCAGGTCCTGAAACAGGAAATAAGATTTCACATTAGGATGACTGATGTAAACTGATGTTTAAGAATATTAAAACTGAAACAATCACACTCCTGCATAACAATCAACATACCTTTCTGTAGGCATCACAGACCAGGATCATCTCCTGAAGCAGCTTGCCATCTGGGGTTGTCTTGGGGACAATCTCCCAGAAAACAAGCAGCAGCTTCTTGATTGTGTGGTCTTGAAGTGGCAGGACAAAGCGGATTATGGTCATCAGCAGCCCCGGCAACTTCTCACCATTCAGTATCATGATGATCACCTTTTTCAGGGCTTCTGTCTTTGCCTTGATTTCCCCCTTTTCTGTGGACAAGTGAATCATTATTATTATTATTATTACTACTATAGTAGTAATAGTAGTACTGACACTAAAACACTATAAGGTCAAAAGAGCCTAAAACAAGGCTCAATTTGAGGCGGTGGCCAGTGTACTCCAGAATTTACAGCCAACATTTCTGACAGCGACAGAGATTGTTAGACAGAATAATGTAAGCATTTAAATGCAGGTGGTTACCTCTCAAATTTAGTTGGTGGGGCTGATAAACCTACAAGCCTCAGCCAAAAGGTTCAAGCATTTGGCTGGTGGCTGATGTTTTAAAAAACAAAAACAAACAGGAATTAGTTACCTAGATCAGCTTTTAGGCTGACTTCAGAAGGGGGCTCCGAGTCATTAGGAACATTGATCAGCGTATAACAGACGTTCTCTGCAGCTGTCATTTCGCCGCTAGGTTTGTGTCTGTCCTTGAAGAATCCCAATGAACGTCACTGTCTGGATAATACCTGTGAGATATAAAAACATGCTGTATAAAAACAGAGTCAAATGTTGAAAATATTTGTGCATCACAAATTTGGTCTGGTGGTTGGTTGAGAAAAATATTAACGTAAAACCAGATATATTGAAATACCATAGGATATAACAAAAAATACACAAATATAAAAACATACAAGTCGCCTGAAAGAAATCTGCATAAACTGCACATATAAACTGTACAGCATCGAGTGTACTTTGGGGTTCAGGTAAAAACAGAGGAAAGCACTGTGGGTCCTTTTTCATTTTCTTTACAGCATACATACTAAGGTACACTGTTATACAATTGTTCAGTGGGGTAGTGCAATGAGGTGCACTGTTGAATTTCATTAAGACTAATGGAAGAGCAATCTGAAAAACAAATCCAGACCAATGACATGTCAAGTCATTTATATAGTGCCTTAAAAACAAAACACTTTACAAGGTTAAAAGATAAAGGTGACAGAACAGGACAATATAAACAGTATAAACAAACAATATAAACAAGCACTTTACAAAAAAGCAGGTAAAATACATCAATTACACTAAAAGGCCATAGAGAGAAAGTGGGTCTTCAATCGATTTTTTAATAATGGCAAAGGATTTTGCTGACACTTTCAGGAAGGTTGTTTCAAAGTCTAGGGCCCACAATAGCAAAAGTGCAATCCCTTTTAGTTTGAGCCTGGACCATGGAACAGCCAAGATCCTCAGGTCAGAAGACCTCAGGCAAAGGGGGGGTTCTAAGGGCACAACAATTGAGAAATATACTGAGGTGAAAGACCATGCAAAGCTTTATAAAAAAAACAGCAAAAGTTCAAGTATACTAACAAGGAGCCAGCGGAGGGATGCCAGGAGAGGAGGGATGTGATCCCTCTTTATTGTGTCTATCGGGAGCCTTGCTGCTGCATTTTGAATCAGCTGCAGCTGTGACAGGGCTGTGCGGCTGATTCAACAATACAGTGAATTATAATAACCCAGCCTAGAAATAAGAGCATGAATAATCCTTTTCCAGGTTGTTAAAATAAAGTTATTTAAAACATATAAAGCAGGACAGGATAGCTGTCTTTACCTGCAAACACCCAGGTTTCCGGCATGGCAAATTGCCAAGGTTACTCCAAATTGAGTCTACAATGTTCGGTTTGCCAAATATGATTACTACTGATTTTGCAAACATTTTCCTCTAGATGTTAAATGTCTTTAGGACATTAAACATCTGCCACAATTTCTAGCTTCTAACTTCTGGCGTATTAAAAGCAAATGGACTCACTACCGCCCCACACGGTCACCACTAAACTCCTCACTATAAGGAGGTGAAATTGCCTCCCTGTATGGAAGACATAGCTACATAAGTCGCTTCACAAACAAAATGTTGTCTGGCAAATGCTGCGCTTACGGAACTTTTTCTCACCGAGGCTTCAGATTTCCCAATCGGCCTTGTAAGGTGTTTACTAGTGACCGGTTGGGGCGATAGTGAACACATTTTCCTTTAACAAGCAAAACACTTACAAAAGTTTCTTTTTTATTCATATGTGAGCTGCTGGGCGGATTACCGGTGTGCCCCAGGTTCCTGTAGATCCTAACAATTCTGCAAAGGTGATGTTCTACAATGTATGTCAATACATTGGCGATGAAAAAGCCCATATCATATACGATACTTAGTGTCTTGGGGGGTTTGGGGAAGTTCAAATGCTGCCCATGTATCTTGATCCCTACTTAGAACCACTTATTATGAAGAGGACCATAGTGTCCTTTCCTAATTGAGAAATAGTCATGTCGGTGCAAGCTCTTAAACCACATCCAAAAGGGCTTCTGAGCTACGTCTGTATAGATAAACACCATGTGCAACTAAATGCGAAGAGATCGTCATTGCAATGTTTGGATACTGTATGCAGTTTTCTGCACTTTTGACCGTAGAAATTAGACCCCTACCCTAGATAAACTGAAAACCAGAAACCAGCAGCATGACAACACAAATAGTAACCCTACGATGTCACGTTAGAAAGAAAGAAAGCTAATTGGGACGCGCAACGTTAACAACCTCGTAATATATTGCAGCTATTATTATGATGGCGTTTTCTACTTCAGCACGTAACGTAGCATGATAAAACCCCAATGAAATGCAAATATCAAGGGGTCGATGATCCTGTTAGTCTAACACGTATTGATGACATTACGATAAGCTAGCTAACGCCAACTAGCAAACGTTAGCTAACGTTAACTTAGCCTCTGTCCAGGCGAGCACTGAAATGGAGGACAGTATCAATGGTTAAGAACTAAACATTACGCATCACTTGATAATTAGAAAACAAAGTTACATACCCAAATGCACGTCTTTTGTCCCTGAAACGGTCTTCGATATCCCGTTTTTGCGATTTACATCTGTAAAAATACTCAGAAGATCCCCTTGACGGGCGGACTGTTCGGTTCTCCACTACTTCCTAGTGACGTGGAAGATTATTCTCTGAGCCACATCACGGCTACAGTGCGCCAGAGGGTTCAAACGAGGGATCCAAACGCGAAAACCCAACAAAGTAACACGTCATGACGTTTCAAAAAGAGTGTGTACCTGACATGTCACGGGACGTTTAATGTTGCTTATTTGTTGTATTGTACAACAATACTTCAATAACTATGCAAAAACTTGTTTCATTTCCACAATCAAGTCTCCTCTATATCCAATAAAGAAATCACAATAAGTAAGTCAGAATCTGGAAAAGACTGAGTACAAATGTTGTGCACCTTGACAAGAATGACATTCAACAACCAAACGGGTTTCCACTTGAATAAACAACACTGCAGATGCAGTGGGATAAGATAAGAAAATAAAACACCACATTGGAAATAAATCAGCTGGTCTGATGAAGCCCAGTATCTGCTGGCTCATGGAATGGAAGGACGAGGGTATAAAGGAAACCCAACAGGCAAATGTATCCATCATGGCCTATGTCAAATTGCAAGCTGGTCGTGGTGTTTTTGTGACGAACACCCTTTATATAAAATGAGTAATGTTTTTCAGCCTAATGGAAGATGGGGAACGACTGCTGTTGTCATTCCACCATTGGGGAGGCAGTAGAGAGAAGAGTACAGGTGGAGCGATAATCAGGTTGATGTAGGGAAGGGAGAGCCAAGTGGCGATGATGGCAGAGATGAGTGCCTTAACCTGTGTCAGAGGACGGGAAAGAAAAGTAGAGTCAAATGTCATTTGGGATGTGATAATGAGGCCAAGCGACCTAGCGTAGACAGAAATGGAGGGGGTCCAGGACTGAGCCGTGGGGGACCCAAGTGGAGCACGATACCTTATGCTGTCTGACAGGGAGAAGGCAAACTGTGAGTATGCAGACCCGGAGATCCCCAGGTCTGCAAGGGTGGTTGACAGTGTCAAAGGCAGCAGATTGGTCTAGGAGGAAAGGACTTAAGAGATAAAAGCAGCTTTTGCAGAGTGGAGGGCTACAATGACAGAAAGGAGCGCAATATCAGTAGAATGGACCAGGGTGGCTGGGGTCCAACAGACTATTATGTGAGAGATATATAGAGTTGGTTAGAGGCAGCCTAGCCTAAGGTTTTGGAGAGAAAATAAATTAGCAAAACTGGCCTGTAGTTTTTGATGCCAGATGGGCTGAGGGTAGCTTTCTAGAGTCGGGTACAAGACCTTCCGGTGGGGACCCCCCAATTGGCATAGGGTGTTTCGCACACTGTGCTCAGGGGATGGATAAAAAAGAAAACACCTAACAGTATATGAATATCAACTACCCAATAAGGAGTAGGGGCAACCTTTGCTTTCAGAACAGCTTCAATCCTGCTTGAATGCTATCATACAAGTCCTGCACTATGTGTTGTGGGATATAGGACAATTTTCAAGAAGCCTCCAGTTCTTTGAGGAATGAAGATGAAAATCTTTGTCACACTTCTGCACTGCTGATTCAAAGATGTTTAGATCTGGTGATTATGGAGGCCATGGAAGGTGTTTCATCCGGGTGTTTTTGAAACTGTTGACCAATTTGTTAAGCAGTGTGTGTAGGTTATCATCATCTTGGAATATGCAAACATCATGAGGGCGCAGTGTTTGCACCTGGTCCTGTAAAACGGCCTCATATTCCAAGGCTGTTTTATTAACACAGTGCAATCTTTGGACCAATTGACTTGCAGGAGATTGCTGCACATACCATTACAGATCCACTGCAATGTTTAACAGTTGGCAACAGACGTGGGTTGAAGGCATCTGTCCAGATGTAGGAGAAACGGTGAGAGACGACTCATCAGATCATGTTATTTTTTCCCCGTTGCTCAGGCGCCCAGGTTTTGTGCTCCAGGTTCTGAGGTTTAAACATCTTTATACGTTGGCCTTGGATACAAGAAATTTGAGGAACACCCCTTCCATAAAGTCCAGCTTTGCAAAGCTCACAACACTTTTTGTTGAGTGTGTCACAAATGTGTTGATTCTGTTCTGTGGCAATTTTTGAGCCCATAGTTTTATGTTGTTTAGCAACTATCTTCTGAAGTGTCTGTCTTTCCCTGTCAGTGAGCTTTGACTTGCAACAACTTCTCCTCTTTGTCAGTGCAGTTTGTCCATCTTTTGCATATGTTGTCATGATTTTCTTTTTTAGAAGATACACTACTCTCACAATACAATAGTTATACTCTAGGGTTCGTCTACAGTAGACAATGAACATTCAATCTAGTCATAGCTGCAAAAAATGTATCCCAACCATATTGGCATATCCTTTGTGTGGCCCTCCATAAAAAAATACAACTCAATGAGTACTTTACACTTTTGCTTAACATTAGTTTCAAATAAATGCAGGTATTTTCTTATATTAGGAGCAATAACAGTAACTACTAGTGCTAAGAGCACTAATGCTACAACTACTACCACAACTACAACTAACTTAATTACAAATAATTGTATTTATATTTTGAATTCATAGAGAAAACACAGGACCAACGTCACATGAAAAAAAAGCCATACATATTAGTGAAATAATCTTACTCCTGAATGATGTTATGTTTTCATAGGAAAATATCAAATTGTTAACTATATTAAATGAAGATGGCATTCATACTGTATCTTATTGAGTTCTTCAAAATGCAGTGAAACATTGTAGTAATTAAAGAGCAACAATACCAGGGTCATGAATGTTGTGATAACATAATGTTCTAGCAGTTCTTTGAATATTTGGAGTCCTGTGACATAATGCATTGTACATGATGATGTTCTCAGAAACAACGGGTCATTGTGTATTATACAAGCATAGCTTATTATTATTATTGCATGAAGACAGTGCCCTGACACATATTGGTTGGATATTTTGTCCTTAGCTAACTAACCTTTTATGCTAGGACTACTTTAGCTGTTCACTACTCGATAAGACCTCTGCTAATCGTAATACTACCACTACCATAATAGTATAAGTTAGCTCTTAAGAATATTACATTTCTCTTTTGATGTATAAATGCTTTGTGTAGTGATCACTGCAACAGAAACCTATTTTGAATTCATGGTAAGACAACTTTAATGACAAAAATAAGTGCCATAGTACAACTAGAAAATAAAATGATGGGAAAGATTACACATTAATAAATATCTTGCTTTTGACATGAACATTTTAAGTATAGGTGAAGTGACAGTGTTGGAGAAACTGTATAATAAACCATGAGTATACAAGGACAAGAGCTTTGATATTTTCAATATTGTAACAACTTCCACCTCAGAGTTCCATTGGTTCATCTGGCTTCTCTGCAGCAGACTCCTCTTCAGGCTGGGCCACCTGTATCACAAAGATAAAGAAACAAAACAAACAAAAACAAACAAACAAACAAAAAAAGATAAACAAAGACATCCTTTACCACTTAAACTGAAATACTTCAGTGCTTGAAAGAAATTGTACAACAGAGTTGTGAACATTTTTAAGGGTACATATCAAACAAAACATCCCTGATAAGACGTGACAACTATTTCTACAGGGAGAGACAAAATAAAAGACAATAAGCTAAATCGATGCCATTACGTTGGATTATTCTATCCTGACCATGGTCAGATATCAATACACACAGCCACAGCTGTTGGAAACCACTTCCAGTGACTTTTTGCAGGAATGCTTATAAATATTTTCATTGAACTCACATATGCTTTTGTGAACCAAAAATCTAGTTAACAGACATAGAGTATTACATTGGTTATGAAATATTTCTATGTTGTCTATTTCTATATTTTTATTTATAGAGAAGAAAAAAAATATTGTTATTATTATCCCAAAGATCAAAGAAATTGTCCATAACTTTGTCCAAATGCAGCATCAGATAAATCAGGGAGGAACAATTTATTAGGCAATCTTGGACGTTTCTTCTATTTTGTAATGCCCATGGTGATTTGTCAAAGCATATCATCAGATCAGTTCCAAAGTAAAACTATGTTTAAAAATCTCTGTCAGTGGTTGAAAAATTACAATTTACCCTCTAATTGACAAAACAACGACCATAATGGGCCACAAGGAATAATGTTTTGAGTTTGTGAATTGTTACAGGGAATTTAGTTACTGTCGATTTGCAAACTACATTTCTAAAAATAATTCAGTACAGGCAATGAGTATGAGTATTTGAGAATGATTTGTTAATAAAAAGAGTTATAAAGATAAAAAGAGTAAAATTTAAAATGTTCTTCACAAATATACTTCTCTTCTAGTTCACACCTACTACAATGCCGTAATTTTAATGGCTGATCCAGAGCCTTTGAAACTGTAACATGCTAGTCTAGTTATCTTAGTCTTAGTTCAAATTACTCTGCAACAGCCAACTAAGTAGCTAGAAAACCAGCTATTTGGAGTGTTATTCTACTTTAGTAGCGTGCAAAATCAGAAATGCCATCTCGGTCTAAGGCTCTGCCAAGCCCTGCCAAGCATCTCCCTACTGATGTGAATTATTTAATTGAGTTATATTCTATTTATTTCTTCATTTTTACTTCAAATTGTTGAGATTACTAGGCAAAACACTCACAAAATTCAGTTTTCTGAGTCATAAATCCTTTCTGCACAGAATTTCTCACTTGTGTCGCAGTATACCAGGATAACGTTTTGGCATAATTCAAATATTCTACTAAATATTCTATTCTACTTTACATTTGGATGCTAAAATTGACATGTCACATCATTAAGCCTCCAGTTTTCTGTTATAAATCAATAATCTGCTAAATCAAAGTCAAAATGTTAACTTAACTTAACCAGTAACAGACCGTTTATGGTTAATAATGGTTAATAATAATCGTTGTGCAGATTTTTTGATTTCAGATCGCTGACAGACTAAATGCTAATTGTTCCTCTTTTTGCTTTTATGTTACTTACCCTTCTCTGTGGCCTCTCCTCGAGCCCTTCAAGGAATGGTGCTACATCATCATCGTCATAGATGGTGAACTCCATATCTTTGCCAACAATCCCAATGGACACATTCTGAAAGAAATGGCATTTTTGAAAATCAGCTCATCTATTCAAGATTTGACTGCACTCTACAGTTGTAAACCTGGAAAATGGTTAATCCTTGAGACATTACTGCAATGGGCTATAGTCACTCTAAAGTTAAAAAACACATAGTTGTCCCATTGAATAAGTCTAATCATTAATCTTTTCATTGGAAGGACAGTCCAAGGACGTACACATTCAAACTCCAGTGGTCATAAGGAGGATTCATGTTTCAAGTCAGCGGCAAACTACTAATTTCCATCATTGACCCCCTCTGCTAGTGACTATTAGCTACACATGCTCTACCATTCTATATTCTTGAAATAATAATTGAACTACTGTATTCTCCTTTACCTTTGTGGTTAGATCTTGCTCAGCGGGCAGGGTTTCTCTTAGACCACGAAGACCATGTTGCACCAGTTCATTCAAATTACCTTAAAGGAAGAAAAAAACATTTGAAAGGGAGGGAAGAACAATTCTTTGAAACTGATGATATTCTGGGGGGCAAGGCAAAAACATTTTGTATCCCTTAACCAGTTCAGTGATCATGGCCGGAAGAGATGAAACTTGACTCAAAGAATGAATGAGGAGAACAAGAAGGAAGAGACAAATGGCTTACAATCAAAGAAAGTGTCCATGTGTCTCTCCAGATAGGTACGTGCAGACTGGGAACGGGCTCCTATGGACATGGCCTTGCAATCAAAGTAGTTGGCAGAAGGGCAAGTCTGAAAAATGTGTGGCCCCATATCCTGAGAGAGGAACATAAAAAAAACTTTATGGCCAGACACTAATATTACTCATGTACATGGAACAAAGACAAGCAACAACTTACATCAACTCCAGCAATGAGTAGCCCCACACCATAAGGTCTCCTTCCATATCTCTGTGTAGGTATTTGGGTTTCTGTTTGGCATGTCAAGGTGGACTGTCTGAGTCATAGCAAGTATAATAACTGATTTCTATACACAAGACAATTTTGTATGTTGTGGAATTTAACTATACAGACAAATGAAAGAAATATTGGACAACATGGAACTTAGCTATGAAAGGATACTGCTCCCAATGAGTGAAACCAAACGGGACACAGGAAGAGGCTGGTCGAAAACAAACCTGGAGTCTAGGCACTCTTGGCGCATGAAGTTACTTAGGGAGACAATGTAGCAGACAGCATTAGTATCTCTCAATGATTCTCTAAAAGCTTATTCAGTGCCTCATGTACATTAGCGCCATCTTACCAGAGTAGCCTTGCATCAGCAGTGAGACCCGCAATGGAGATTCCAACATGGTTATCGACATGCAGAATTTTCTTTTGATGAGCAGCCAACTCTGACTGAGCTCTCTGTGGCGAGGAAGAGTAAAACTGAGGCAAAAGGCACTAGCCACCAAAAATGTGTTACAAAACACTTTTCCATGTACTTAAATGTGTATGAACAATTAACCAAAATTAACATTAGGTACCTTCAAGGCAACGAGGACTGCGTGAGTACGAGATTTAAGACCCACTGTTGCAGATCCTTGCTTTACTGCTTCCATTGCATACTCAATCTGATGAATGCGCCCCTGCAAAACAAGATATGATTAACTAACCCTATGTAATGAGTGTACAAAATATTAGTACTACCTCCTCTTTCCAAGAAATAGACTAACCAGGTGAATCCTTGTAAAAGCAATCCCTTATTGATTTCCCCTCGAAATTGACTTCCCTCCTAAGGGGGGGGGTGTAGATGTTACTCCTCATGAGGGGTTTGCACCTCCCTGGATTTTAAAGGTGTTACATTTTGTGTGTAGTTTCATAATATTCAGTTTCAACACCTTTTTCAAAACAGTAACAGTGCCATTTCAGACAATCAATCAAAAAAGTGATTATCAAATGCAGCATTAAGTTTAAATGTATCTTTGAAAACCTGTATTGACCCAAAATATTCCTGAGTGCACTCATGATATAATCATGATTATACTGTGCATCCCCCTATATTAAATAGACTAAATTCAAAATGCACGTGTTTGGTATCAAGGTAAAGATAATCTTGTCCTCTATTATTTGACCTTTTGTCCAGATGACAAAGTGATCAGACAAGTTCTTTCTAAGTGAATGGTCAACAACTACTTTGCCTATATTTACCTAAATCCTACTTCAGCTGACTTTGACCTCTAGGAATGTCACAGCCAAACAATTCCAATGATAAGGTAATTCTCCTAACGTAGCAAACGTGGCTTTCTAAAGTGTCAGTAACATATGAGGAATATGAGGAATGCAACCTGGCAGACCACTCAGTTCTGTTAGATACCATCTTGTACCATGTAGTAGCTGATAAGTAAATGCACTTTTCACACTGAAGCAACAATAAGCTCATTTATCATGAGTCATGAATGGATGTTGGTGAGCTTTAGACTCAAGGTGCTCACCAACTTTCTTGCCATTTTCTTGCAATGGTTTGAAACCTTTCAATAGTTGATATGATGCTGAAGATTCATTCATTACATTCAAGTCTCAGTAAGGTGTCAGCATCCAGTTTGGTACATATTTGCTCTTCATTATGAAGCACTGGAGTATATGTACTTAACATATACTTGATTACAGTGCAGTCTCAACAAAGATGTCTTGCAGTTTAATTGAATGGATCATGTAGTGTAGTCTATTATGTGATAGCAAGACAGCTACTGCAAATAAAGCCTATTCCTATGGTGCATAGCCATTATCATTACGCTATTGGGAACAGTAGAGATTTCTGTGCTTGTCTGTTGCACTAGCCTTTAATGTTTTGTGTTGTTTTACACACTTGCATGATAGTGTGTAAAACCACACTATCATGTACTGGTATGCCTTGTTTGGAATGCTTACAATTTAAAAAAAAATTTTTTCACAAAGGCACTGATACATAGTATAAATACAATGTTTTAGGAATCAGAAACACTTAAAATACAGCAACATCTTCAGGCCATTCAGGATATGAGCCAGACCTATATCAATGCAAGGCAAATATCCATGACATTAATCAAAGTAATTAGTGATCACTAATAAAAACAATCAATATATTGATCTTCTTGCTATCCCACAGTTGACCCACAGTTATAGAAAACTACGTGTTCTCTCAGCCATTTGTGATCACCTTTATCCCAAATTTTGCCAGCTATCCCTATGTCATCACTTTCACGTTGTATTCACGTTTTCTTAATTTATTTTTACTGTAATGGCAAAAACAAAAAGGCTGATAGGGTGGTGTGCAGGTCGAGGAGTTGCAAGCTTTAACGTTACCTGGGGACTCCAAATTGTAACATCGTTGTCATACTGGTTACGGAACTAAAGGGGAGGCAAAAGAGATAAACTTTGATAACAGTTCAACTAACGTTAACAAGGGTCGGGTGGCAGTGATAACCAAATTGATGACCGTTAGCTAACATCTACATTCACTTGTGACTTACGTTAGTTACATCCACTGAGCTTAAACTTTAATAAACAATGTCAGTTGCTGTAAGACGCTAACTGAAATGTTTCCTATCTATACAACGTTAACGTTTAACTTACTAGCTTGTCAGCTAACTAGCGAACTGCTTACTCATCCGCGTTGGAAATGATTAGCTTGCCAGCCACGAACTATAATAGCTCTGTGTGTACTCAATGTATCTCACTTATTAGTTATAAAGAGTGTTGATTTTTCCAGAAATCCTTACCATTTTTCCAGTTAAAGTTAACCGGTTAGCTACCGTATTATAAAGCAACGCTACTCCAATCAGTTTTATCGACAATCGTTTACTTTTCCTAGGTTCACGAGGAGAACCAGGCGATCTCAGAGCGACATGTATCTGATGGGGAGGGAGAGAGAGAGGCGCCACGACTTTCAGCATTGGCATCCAAATTATAAATATGAATATAAATATCCAAGAACGAGGTCGGCAACAAGTCCAGGATTTTTTCCATCTATCATTGTGAATTTCTCTTGTCATGCTTGCATGATATCCGTTTTTAATTGCCCAAATAAATAAATAAACTAAACTCTTATTGGCACTGGACATGGACTATCGGTACATTTGATCAACAGACTGTTTCACTTTTAATATGTCAAATATCACCGTTATTTAACTGTTAATTAGGTTACAGGCAAGCCAGGTTGAGGTCTATGCCTAGGTGTGAATAGCCTTCTTTCACTCATTTAATATGAAATACTTTGAATGTAAACTATTTCACTCATCTGGTCATTTCCTCTACGTGAAAATATTCCAATTATTTTTGTTTGCATAGGCCAACATTTCGTTAGGTTCATGCAATAGCCAACTTAACTAAATATTTGGGCTCCAAAAATAACGTTCCACTTTCCACAAAACAACAAAAAATTGAAACACAGCTAACTCACACAAATAAGCTCAAGAATATAAAAATATGTTCACCGAGGATTGGTTGTGCTGCAAAACCCCTGACGTCTGAGTCGTCGCCTGTAGGCGGCGACAGAGAGTCCTCTTTCTGTAAAAACAACATCTCACCTTCTTTCTTTAGTCCAAGTGCTAGAGCACGTTTGAGTGACCATGGAGTGCATTTGCTGTCATGTAGTTGAACGTTAATACGGCGTGAATACTACAAGAGGAAAACTTTTGTGTGGATACAAGGAGCTACAGTCGAAACATGGCTGCACGGGAGGAAGGAGAGGTTTTGCACAGTAAAATAAGGCACCACGACGGGTCTGGAAGTGTAAACAGCCCAGAGAGCTTCAGGAACGGCTATGTGAAGAGCTGCGTCACCCCTCTTAAACAGGACCATCAAAGGGGATTTTTGTTCAACGTGTGCAGGTTTTGCAACGAAGACATTCTGAATTCAAAATTGTTAAAAATCTCAGCCCTTTACGTTGGCGCGTTTGTAATTTTTGCAGTTTCTTTTCTTATTTCTAGGAGCTTGCAAAGTGACTCGCTTTGGGATTTGCGGACTTTTTTGTCGGGCTTCTCTCAATCCATCAGTCCTTTATTCAGCATAGGATGTGCATTCTTCTTTTTAACGTTTTATTTGAGGAGGAAAAAGAAAGAAAGTAATAAATGTTGGCTCGTGTCACTACCAGCATCGTGCTACCTTGGGGATTTTTTGGTTTTGCGGTTTTTGCAATGGGGAGAGGACCAACACCAGATGCAAATGGTGGGCAGGTTGTTATTCGTGTTGGGATGTGTGGGTCTCCTCACACTGATCCCCACTTTGAAACTCAAACACAGTATTCTGATACTGGTTTTTGCCAGCGTTGTGTGGCTGGTATCTTTCACAAGTTTGAGCGGTCTGCCCGCACTGCTAAGACCTTTCTTTGCGTGCTTTGCGGGGGTTTCTGGCTCTCTGTTGGGGCTCTGCTTTGACCATTACTACCCGTCGAGGGAAGCACCGAATGGGATTTCCAGCGCAGAGGAAAAGGTCCCTGTGATCAGACCTAGGAGAAGGTCCAGTTGTGTTTCATTGGGGGAAACGTCGACCAGCTATTATGGCAGCTGTAAAATGCCTCGCAGACCTTCCTTACCATGCATATCCAGAGAACAGGTAGGTCTTCAATGCAGGTGCTGTCAGTCGCAAAAGTAGGCCTGCTGGCCATTCACTGCTCAGAGAACACATGTGCACCACAGGAGGAAAACACATATAAGCTCATGGAGTATGTTACACAAAGCAAATCTTAACTAGTGACCCATAGATAGAATACCCCTGTACAGAAGCATGCATTCGTCTCCCAATGATATTTCTCACCGAAATGATCAGAAAACACCCAGAATTTATTGGAAGCTTTTATCAACCTAACACAAGATATGCAAGAACTAAACCAAATTCATAAGGAGTTAGTTGTCAAGGGTGAATTAATCAAATTTATAATGTAAAGTCACAGATAATATCATTCTTGCAACAAAAGAATACTGGGTTGTGTGGGGGATATGTAGGCTATTGCAGCATATTGACTGTTGCAATGTTATTATAGAGGCCTGTATGCGTAACAACCAGCAATGGCATTGTCCAAATTCAATTTCAAACGTATCTTTCTGAATTTCAACCAATTCACAAAAAGTGTGTTGTAATGGCCCATGGATACAAGGTTGTAATCAAATATGAACACTCTAAACATGCAATACATAGACCTACAAGGCTACTTACATGACAATGACAACACTAGTATGTTGTGATATTGTCACATTTCTAAGACTTCCAGTGGACCAGAAACACACACCGGTCTGCCAGGATTCCTTTTCTCATTTTGTTGGTACAGAAGTTTTGGTTCAAAAGTTTTCAAGCCAATTATTCCCTGAAATATGGATATCATCTATTGCCCAACTACGTAATGTTGTCTCAATAACATGGCTATTACCAGCAGCATAGCAAGTGTGGCCTAGGTGAAGTCCTATCTGACTTTAGTAATGAAGAGGACAAAATGAGGATGAGCACAAGTGGGGATTATTCTGTGTTCACATCCACATCCACTGGGTTGTTCTTTTCTTTGTTGTATGCTAGTGTACCTGAGCCAGTGTCAGCCGTCTACAACCAGTCTGTTTAAACATGTACGTAAGGAACAAGGCCCACTATAAAACTGAAGCTGGTTTCTGTTGAAATATTTACCATGGTACTACTTTGTATCAGCTTTGTAAACAAATACACAATGTAGTAGAACAAGTAATATCCATATAAAATTCAAAGGATCCTGTTGCATCCACTGTGTCACATTGTGGACAGTTAAAAAGCAGATGCAAATTGTTGTCTTCATTTGTTTATGGAAATGTGGTATTTGTGTATTTGTTTCGGTAGTGTAGTCCAAAACAAAACATGCCTTCACAAAACAGTCCTTTACTGTATGCCAAGCTAAGAACTGACTATTGTTTTTTATCATATGTTAGAACTGATAACAGAAGTTTTGCAAAACAATATGTATTCCTCATTTGGGCTATTTTCAGCAGTTTTTCATTTCTTCAGATTATAGCAAGTATTTCAGGCTGTTAGCCCTCACATTGAGATAGGCCTCTGTCACTGCATGGTTCAGAAGCTTCGTACAGAAAAATGTAATGCACAGCTTGGATTTGTGATCATCTTTCAAGAACCCTCATAAACATTACCACATATTATAAGACCATTGTTTGACCATTACACCATTTCACAATTTTCTTTTTGCCTGACCTATCACATGCAAAAGGCCTACAACACACATCAACATCTATTATTGTAAAACAAGAAGAAATAACAAATGATAATATAGGCCATAATTAAAAGTCCTTTTGAGTAACTTGTATAGATGGGGACACCTCTCACATGATTTGGGTTCAAGCTCCTAAATGTGACATTCACTTGGAAAAGAAGTAAACTGACTTGGAATTGACTTGTGTTCGTAAGACTCAAGACTTGACTTTGACTTGTGATACGATTACTTTCTCCCTCATGAGGTTTTTCTCCCTTATTTTTGCCGAATTGTAATACATTTTGACATTATACTTATATCTGCACATTTTCTAAAAAGAGTATTTTAATACATGCAACTCCACAGCCATATTTGACTGGACTTGATTAACGTTCTGCTTGTGATTTGACTTGACACATGGAGCTTGAGACTTGACTTTTTGACGAGGGACTTCACAACTTAAAACTGATTTATGACTCAAGCGAGTGTGTGTAGGTATATACAATCTGTACCACAGTACAAGAAAAAACGTACATAGTATATAAGTGTACACATCTTAAAAAATGCATCTTTAGTCAGTTGGGAATTATTATTATTTTTTTAATCCAAAGTTATTTATTTCAGGCTCTGAATCAAAATTGGGGATTTTAAATGAAATTAAATAAATTGTCTAGTCTACTTAACCTCTTTTAGATTTCCCATAAATCTGTCAGATAAGTACTTGCTCATGTTTGGTCTTGTAATTTTATCAGCTGTGCATCTAATACACCCAACCTCTATAGATTGAAAAGCTACCTCACAATGCATGCGATTGTCATCATCATATCATCATCATCATCATCATCATCATATACTATTTTGTCCTCAAAAACATTTATGGTAAAAGCAGATTCTCTCTCAATAAATGTCTTATATCACATGTCAAACAAACATTTTTTCTCGGTGTATTGGTTCCTTATAAACACAAACCTGGACATGATCTATAGAACCGTTAAAAAAATAGACAGTGACTAATGGCATCAAGCAAAACAGACTGCATTGTATGATATTTTTGATAATTGCAAAAAGTTTATAAGGTATTATACACTACAATATAGGCTGTGCTCATAATATAGGAAAGGTTTCGGTTTTATTTTATTTATTTTTGGACGATTGGCATTAATAATCTGAAAATATGGTCTGTAATATCACGAACAAGAGAAATCACCTTTTTAAAAATCACATTTCTGTTAATTAATGTGTGATTCTTCCAAAATTTTGTTCTATGGTAGGCAAACAGATGTACAAAGAGACTTTCAAAGGAGTCGTTCAGGGTTCATCGATGATGTCACACGTTGTTCCTCATTTTAACACACATTTTGCAGACAATATAGCCGTCCCCCCTTACTACTGTCTGTGTAAGGGACACTGATTTACTGTCTCTCAGCCACAGAGACTGGAGTGTTTTTGTCTCTTTGTTTCATTAAAACAGCAAGATGTGGTGTTATCAGTCCATCATGTACATGTAAGAATGTCTGTGTAGGGGTTTGGCATTGTTATAGTTAGTCTAACTGAAACAAAAGTATGAACTTGGCAAACTAAGTATTGCTTCCAAAACAAGCTAAACAAAAATTGTAATCAACATGAATTGCTTTCATCTGATCCTTCTGATCATTGTCATGATAATGACAATAGCAATAATTAATATACATCATGCCCATCCAAAGGTTTTTTTTGTGTCAATGTGAATACAAAACAAGTACTACCAGGCAGTGATGGGTGTTACTTAGTAACTCGTAATATTACTTTCGTCAGTAATGAGTAGTGTAACAAATTGCTATTTCAATTTCAGTAATATTAGTACTGTTACCAATCAGAGAAATAAATTGTTACAACGTTACTTTTGTTATCACCCCTTCATATCACATTTAAGTTCAATAAGCCAATCTCCATCCTGGATTTATTTTTGTCATAATTTAAGGACACGTCGCGTGCACCACACACACTGCGCTAGCTTGCTAGCTTGCTAGCTTGCTAACTTGGATTAAAGATGGATACTTTAATTACATATTTTTAAATAAATAATTTTACTGACCGTTTACCAGCAAAAACAAAGCATGGGCACTTACATTTTTTATTCAGTTTAAAATTTGCATTTGGACTTTATGTAGGGCCAGTGGATAAGTAATATAACGAGGACTGTAACAAATTTCTTCTCCCGGGAATAATATGAGTCACTAAAGTAATATTGCTTTTGAAATGAGTAACGAGTAAAGAGTAATATAAGGACCCCAACGCTGCTAGCAGCATCATCCTCATGGCATGACCACTGACATATCAACAATTTAACCGAAAAATTAAAAATAATCTCAATATTAATCGAAAATAAGTAAAAGTAGCAAATCCAAATTGAAAACTAACTGAATGTAAACTGACACAGAAATCAAATTAGTCAATTAAATAAAAGCTAAATCTCATGTAAATCATGAAACAATGCTAACCCTGGATGTTGGAAGTTGAGCCAGTGCCTGCTACTGACGCTCAAAGTATCTTCGTATTGCAGGACACGACTGTTTTTGGAAAGGAACATCATAAGCTCCAGCAACCGTCCCCATTTCACCAATAACACCTTTCACCCTTCAACTAAATAGCTTTTAAATCAATGGCCCAATTGTAATAAATCAGCTTTAGTTCTGAGAAATAATCTGACGAAAAATGTTAGAGGTCTATAGGCTTTTTTAGAGGTCACATCATGATCCAGACTGGAGGCAGAAAGGTGGCTGGAGGCAAACGAACAATTGGAAGATGCAAAAATTCAGACACTTTTTTCTTGCAATACCATCAAACAGTCTAACCATATCCAAGCTCATGTTTGGGATAAGTAATTCTTCCCTGACAAAAGACTTGCTAAACTGACAAATGAACCTCACTTTGGTTATAAACACATTGTATCACCAATTACCATTTCTCTGGACTTATCTAATGGAGGCAAAATAAACCAGTGTCCCATTCATTCCAGAGTTAATATTTAATATCAGGTTATGCATTCATTTTTCTTAAATGATAAATACAATGCACCTTTTACATTGGGACACATAGTGAGACAAAATCTGACCTTATCTCTGTTCAATTTTCATACCTGAACTGTCTGATGTTTGCAAACGTTTTGCTAGCCAACAGCATCATGAATTTCCAATTTATAAATGCTCATTTAGTCTGTTCTAGTGTGCTATACACTCAGTATTAGTACAGTGTTCAAACACAGTAGAGCTGATGTCATTTTCTTGGCAAAGATATGATGTAATTCAGACATTGTTGGAAGGCAATTTAACGTCCACATCCTAATCATGTAGTTTATTAACACATTTTTAGTACTCATATTTTAGTACTCATATGATATTCCAGTGAGAGAATAATCCAAACACCAATTTTGTTTTTTTTCCTATTTATTTATTTAATTTGTGTAAAATTTACTTAATTAAATTCCAAATTGCAACATGGTGTGACAGTAAGCAATAATGTGTATTTTTCAATTAAAACAAGTAGCGCACAAAAAGATTAGTGGGATTTTCCTCTGTTGAGCTGTTGCTTTTTCTCTGACACACCTGCACTGTGCTTTATAGTTTATAAATTTCAACTTTGACTAATAGTTTGTGGTTTGACTATTCTAAATACAATTTAACTGTTCTATACATTTAGATATGGACCAAACACTTAAGCAATTCTTATATGTTTATATTCTTTAATCAAAAGAAATATTTGTATAACATATTTGCTCATTATTTGTAAACAAGCCTCCTTCACTTTCCAAAGATTGATGTCACATAGTAAGTCAAAAGATTGATTTAGATTTTGTATAAAAATTGGCAAAAATGTTGTGTGATAGGTCAATTTTCATGTGTGCTCTGCTGGTATGCAATGTAGCGTGGCTGCATGGAGACGATCTCTGTGTAGCTGTGCACATCCCTTTATCATAGGTGTGATCCCTAAATGTGTCAGACTGGGAGGGAACCAACCATCCATGGATACTGCCATCTTAGAGTCCTCACTGTATACATAATGTATTAATGAAACCGTGTCAGGACTGCTGATCCATTATTCATAGAACGGGATGCAGGGTATTCATGTTTTTGTCTCTGTTAAGGTGTTATCATAATCAGTTAAGACACATGACAGAAGAAAATACAATATACCACTAACAACACACAACTTTTTAATCAGTGTTGAATCTTTTTTTACACATCTCTCTCTCTGTTTTTATTCCTCCAAGACTCTGTTTTGTTTAGCCTGTTCAGTTTTATGTGGGTAAATGAAGTTCCGGTTGTTGTAAATATTTACCCAAACACTCTTGCAGACCTCAATTTTGCATAATGACTCAAAACCTCTTATGCAACCCAGACCCTATGGATAGATTGCTAGTGCCAAGGGTCAGGCTGAGTGAATCCCCGATCTGTCTCATTTACTGCATTTCTGTATTGTGTTATTCTTATATTGTCCCTAAATCGGCTATTAGTACGGTAGTACGGAAATGAGTATGTTTGCTACATACAGATTCCTCTCACTGTCTTTCACTCATAAACAGCCACAAGACCCAAAATTTGGTCAACATTTTTATTAATTTGTTGCAACTTAAAAAGTTCTTTATACAAATTGTCCAGATTATGGTCCATTGTGGCATTGCATACAGTCATTTATAATTTACTCATATGGGCAGAAATGTAATTGTTCTGTGAACTTAATACTCCTGTTTTCCACTCTGATTTTACTGTCCAGCTTATTTAGTGATCTCTTCTTGCCACAATTTATGTCCAGATCTATCTATGAGACCCAATTAGCTTTCAAGTTAAAGGGAATACACTGGAGATAATTGCTTTTTAAACTAGGATTATTGTATTTGGGCTTTCATGGCAGGGCTCTACAGAGCTCTACTCTGAAAACGAGGCCTTAGAGGTGACCCCTGGCCAGGCAATGGTGAATCCAGGGAGAAGGCCCTGTTTTTGTGTGGTTACCACTCCGAGGAGGCGAGGTTTGGATGCAGGCAGGGGTAAATAATGCTCTTAACTAACCCCTATCCACCAGAACATAGCAGCAGGCTGCAGAGAGAAAGGTTGGGAGGGAGGAGAGAGAGTGGAGCGGTGAAAAAGCAGAGCGGCTCTCAGCTGTCACGTTCGCTTGCTGTAAAGCCATGTGGAATGATATAACATTGACGTCACAACCCAGTGACGTACCACAGGGTGACTGCAAAGAAGAAAAAAAGCCAAGTTTTACTAATCGCCCAGTAGAATATAGTGTCTGCCTCCAGCAGTCATGAGAAGGGGAGAAACTGTCTTTCTTCACATGGCGTACAACAGAAGTGTTTAGGTGAAAAAGGCTTCCACAGAGTATTGTGTTTTAGACTATTGCTGAACTATACAATCAGAAGAAGCTGCAGACTTATATTTAAAAAATATTTTTTGTTAAACTCTGCATTTAAAATTTCACTGAAATATGTTTTTGATCGAAGGCATACAGTATTTTACTGTTAACTGACATTTTGAGCCACGTTTAAGAAAACTGTCTGTATGTAACAAATTATAATTATGATTACTGTGATTTAACAAATCATCCTTAAACATTCAAGCAGTCTAATATAGTAGTAACAGGGAGAGATAATATTTGGTCTAAAATCTACCAGTAGATATTTTCTGTGTGGTTCATAAAATGAGGCTTACATGCATACATGTTTTGGGTTCAGTGCTTCAAATGATTTACAGGCAACGCAAAAATAAATATTGTTATAATGTAAAAAATGAAGTGATTTATTTCATCATTGTTGTGATGTGACAATATCACTGACAAAAATGATGATATGTTAACTGGTAGCTAATGCACCTCTATGTAATACTGGGTGCATCCTCTGTAGCTATAGTGTCTGGACACGAAAGCCTTCACGCATTTAGAAAAACGGGTCATGTAGTCGCAATTTGTTATGCTTAGACTCCCGGCACCTTTTACCTATGGTAGAATGTTATCAAAACTACACCACTGCCTCACTTAAGTGTGTTTACATTGACACAAGTAGTGTACGTGCAGTGTGTGTTCAACTCCACAAATTCTAAGAAACCAATACAATCATCCAGTTATATTTTCCAATATAAATGCTTCACAGTTTTCATTTCTTGGGTTATTTTTTTCATGCAGATATAACAATTTGGACTAAGGATGCAAGTCATCCCTGCTTTGAACAAGTAAATGCATGAATGGTAATCAAATTAAACCTTATTAGGGACACTGTACCACTCACATCACACATGCTCAGGATGTGTCTCCTGAACAGTCCACAACAATCTAGTCGTACATAATCGTTTATTCTATTTTTTAGTAAAATGAATGTATAAAAACTGGCATGTAAATAAAATAACAAATACTAGACTCTTTTTAAACTGTAGTGATGAATCCAGATTCTAACACATATAATGGATGAACAAGGGCTTCATAGCAGCTTTATGGCACGTTCATGAACAGTCTGCTAATCCAACCTTTAGGTCAGCTTCATTTCAAACCCAATTTATTTTCATATAGATTTCTGTTTGTCTTTTCTGTCAGCCTACATGTGTGCAGTGTGTCGAAACCATTTTTTAAGCTTGTATTACTTTATTTGTATATCATCTTTATAATGCAAGATCGCGATTGTTGATAGATATAGCCAAAATGTGAGTAATCTCAAATCATACTGGACACACAAACACAAACATCCAGACAAAAAACTTTAAATCAAGAACCTCTACACACAAAATAGCTGGAATAGGCTGTGGCAAGTCAGAGATGTAGGCTGACCTAGAAATAGTTTACCACATTAAAATGTTGTAAAGGCCATCAGATCTTTTACATTTTTTTCCTTTGGTTTAAGTTTGAGTGCAGTTGCAGTATTAAGCAAACTGTGTATTGTGTCTGTGTCTGAGTGACTAGCAGTTACAGGTTGATCTTCTCAGCCCTTGCATGACCGATGATGTGAACAAGTTTACTCTGTTCGTGTGAAAGCATAACAGCTTGACATTTGGGACTCTGTGGCTTCTGTAGTTTCATTTGTAGTACAGGTAGGCAGATTTGCATCATTTTGGGAACCTGACTCATCCTAAGATTCACAATGGACATATTATTAATCATGTGAAGGCTTTATTAGTTCAAGTGTTGTTAATGTGACACTTAGGTTATTATAATAATTTGGTGTCATCTAAGATCAGCTGTTGTCTAACTGGAAGAGAATGAGTTGTGAAGAACACGTTATTGTTTAGGTGCTTGTATGTCAGTTGAGATACACAAGACCAAAAAAATCTAATTTGCTTCCTCGCAGTTCCACACCAATGCCACAAAGTGCATTGATGGTAGGTAAAGGCTTTATAAGAGCTGAATCAGCATTCATGAATGTTCCCTGTATCTGTCATGAAGCTTGTTCAGGTCATATGAATGTGCTCTGAACCAGATTTAAAATTTTACTGTACAAAATAATTCAAATATTATTTTGCTGATTTTAGAGATTAAAATTTGACCTCCTCTTGGAACTGGAACTGGACAGCCTTATGCGTGAGGGTCTGACATTTCTGCAAGCAATATTGCTCTCATCTTACTTTGTTAAAACTAGTCTGTGAAGTTGCTTTTATTTTCCCACTGGCAGCAGCGGGACTTGTAGAGTGAAAGGGTTAAGTTGAGCGAGGTGCTGTGTGTTTGGCTGACTGCAGAGTGAAACAGGATGCAGTGACTGCATTGTCAGCCTGCTGGTGTGAGTGCAAACAGATGAGGAAATGCTGGAGCGGGTACTCCAAAACTCTGGTTACCCTGGAAACGGTTTGCGTCATGATCACTAGCAATTAGCTCGCAGCTCTTTAGTTTTCATGATAAGTCTTACAGGGCTTAGCCTAATGACTTTGGTGTCTGAAGAATCGCCCTCAAACAACACTCACAGAATATGCCTGGATGGTTTCATTCCGTTTCTTTCTTTTAATTTTTGTGTTTGAAGTAATCTATATTTTATTTAATATTACACTCAGTCTGACATTACATTTTTTTTGTTGCTTTTTTTTTTTTTTTGTTCTGTTTTGAACCACCGTGAAAGTGCTGTGCCGTGTGTGTCTAGAAGAATTGAGACAATCAGAATCCACGCTTTCTTATTTTCCTCTAATGAGCCTTGATGTGGTGTTCATTCATCTGTCCTCATCTATGTGCTGTGTACGAATTTGTGTGTGTGTTGTGTTGTTTGTACAAAGCCTATTTGTGTTTGTATGGCTGAGTTTGGGTATTCAGCATGTATTCAGCATTCAGCATCTTTTTTTTTGTTAGGGTACTCTTGTTGTGTCAACCTCGTATACTTATGAATCAATAATAACAAGAGGTTCCCCAAACTATCGGCTATCTTCACCACACAATCAACAACAGCCCTCGTTGGTCTGAAGAGAGAGCGGGGATTTTCTACACAGCTCATCTTGAAACATTTTGATTACACCACAAGGTTCCCAACAATTCAAACATTTCAGGTGGCCTAGCTTTTAAGTTCACGAGGTTGTTGAACCTTGCATGTGTTGACTGTTTGTTCAGCCCAGTGACAGAGTAAGAGTGGAGGGAGGGAAAGCAAGGCGGTTCATGGCTAGGTTTGGACGAACGGTGGTGGGGTTAAATCAGACGGCTATGATATAGGTGGTGGGAGCCCATGATCAAATTGCTGGGCTGTGGGAAAGAAATAGAGGTGTAGGATGTAGTAAATGGTAGTTTTAGGGAAAAGCTAGGTATTTATTTCAACTGAGCAGGTAGATACTGGTAGACCAGTGTATTGTTGTAACTTTTGCCTCAAATAGTCTAAAGGCTTTTGGTGATAATTTCATAGATTAGTCAGATTGCCATGTAAGAGCTGAGTACTTTTCATAATATAGGCGATTTCCGTTTTTTTTGGGGCACTGAACATGATTACAATTATGATTTTTGCACCGCATCTCACATGTCACAAAAAAATAAGATGGTAGACAACTGTTCTGACCAAACTTTTACTCACTTTCTCCCCCTACTTTTCTGTCCCTCATTTATTCTCTCTCTCTCTCTCTCTCTCTCTCTCTCCCCCTTTCTCATTCTCTCTGAATTTCTCTCTGTCTTTCTCTCTGTGCGTCTCTCTTTTGAAAACGGTGTCAGCACTGCTGCTTTTACACCAAAAGGCTGTTGCTAAGTGACGGTTGACGTCAGCCGCAGCTACAGAGGAGGGCTTGTGTGTGTTTAGCAGCTGAGGGCAGATCCCACTGAAAAGGGCAAAACTATGAAGCACTATTAGTCACTGCAATGAAAACCCAAACTTCAACCAGCAGGATAGCCATTTCAAATAATTGTGAGCGATTTATCCGGAGAGGTCTTAGTGTATAGCAAATGTATAAAAGTGGAATGGTTAGGTTTAGGCAAAATTTTTTGGAGAAACTGCTCCCAGCCAATCCCCACCCCCTTTTCTTCCCTTTTTCTTTACTCTGCCTCTGTCTCCTTTTCTCTCACTTTAACCCCTTCTGCCCCTCCCCCAACACACGCACACGCATGCACACACACAGAGGCTCAAATACCAGACCCCCCCCCTCCATAACATAAGTGAGATTTTGTAGCAAGGGGGAAAAAATCAATCACTTGTGTCTGAGGAAGGTCTCTGACTCTGAGAGCTCCAGTGTGGTATCTCCCCCATCCGGCCAAGGTTGCTCTGGAGCCTGCTAGCCATTGTTCAGTGTAATCAATTCCCGGGAACCCATATCTCGCTCTCCTTCCACCCCTCTCTCCCCTGACAGCACAAGAAATTTGACCTGTTTTAGTGGACCAAACATAAAGTGTGTTATCTCCCTTTCAGTTTAAAATAATACTATGCTTTTCTCTTCACAACTTTACAAAAAAAAAATTAAAAGAATGTCTCCTGAGCTGTATTTTTGTACAGTAATACATTTTTCTTGTGCTTCCTTGGCACACAGGGCAGAAATGTGAGAAATGTAAAGAGCAATGAAGCATACATTTACAATTCTACACAGAAGACAGTTCTCTGCTCCAGGTGTCCTAAAATTCATCAGTGTAGGCCTCCAAATAACACCTATCAACACACAAACAACTTGGCTAGACCTCGTGTGTGTGTGTGTGTGTGTGTGTGTGTGTGTGTGTGTGTGTGTGTGTGTGAGTGAGTGAGTTGCGTGTCTGCGATGGCAGATATTATGGCTGCTGGTGGAGATAAACTAGTGCCAACAGAGAACGGGGATGTAAGAGGAGTAGAGATAGGTCTTGGCAGTGGTCATATGGACTTCACTGACAGTAGAGCGAGAGAGCGGAGGGCACCGTTTTTAATCGCACCCCCCCTCTGCAGCTTGTGCATAATGTGCTGTTCAGATACAGTCAGAGCTGTGGCCCACCCTAACTGTAACTGAGGTTTGCCCCCTGGACCACATTGAACTCCCTGTAAGATCCTTGACAGGAGGCGCTCTGAAGCATGTGTGAAGGGTGACATTTGGTGATCGAGGCCTAATGGGCAGCAGGGCGGAAGAGAGTAGGAAGATCGTCCTTCAACTAGAAGTCCCGGGTTCAAGCTCTAGTGTCGGCAAGCAATCGCCCTGCTGAAGTGTCCTTGAGCAAGACACTCAATGCCTGCCACCTCCAGCAGCGCTGTTCTGTAGCTGACTTTGTGCTTAGACACTACCCCTGTGTAGCTGTACATGAGGCCACGCTTTGATAGATTAAATAGTGGGCCCTTATTACAGACATACATATTTGTTTTTCTAAAGGTTTTGAATCCTTTTAAAACAACAACTAATGCTGTCTGCTTGCAGTACATTGGAGTGCCTGCTGCAGCGTGACCCTCCTTTGCCCTTATCTGTCCTGACCATTTTTTCTAGGCTCAACTGGATCAACGGTGGACTTGATGCCACATATCAACAGCATAGGCCCTGGCATGGTGCTGTAGACACTGGGCTTTAAGCACTGGTGCTCAGCTGCAGACAACAGGATTTGGCTGGGAGTAGGCATGGATCAGACATGCACTATTTCCATCAAAACATGAACTCTACGGGACATAGTGATCATATGGATATACTGTAGGCTAATGCAGGTTGTGCATTTATCAAATATATAGAGATAGAATCCTTTTATTGTTGAATGTACCATGCAGGTAGTCTGTTAAGAGCATATGCTGTACAGTTAAGATAATTTACACTAAACACTACTGTCAATACACCTACATCATATTAAGAAGTGCAGTGAAATGGGTCTTTGAAAAAATGAAAAGACAATTTTTTTTTTTCAAATGTGGCAAATTGCTATTTTTTAATTGTTTAATCTTTTTAAAATTCTTTAATTTTTCCAACTTTTTAAAATTCCATTTTTAGGTTCATGTACAGACTCTTTTCATGAGGAAAACTTAATAGGATTTTCAAAGCGGCTCTGGGATAGACTGAAAGAGAGAGCTGTGTAGAATATACCTCTTGAGGGTGTGATGTGTGCAAATGGATGCCATATGTGTCTCGAGACTTTCTGGACACATTCACGATTTTTCATCTTTTCCTCTCTCTTAAATAAAGGCAAATAACGTGATAATTTAAACAAGGGATGGACAGTTAGGATGGTGGCGGTTTCTGTGGTTCCTTTGAGAGGGCTAGAAAGTGATTGTGGGGTAGGGAGCGGATATGGCTTGCGGACTGCCAGTTGCCAATCACTGCTTTGCACCATTGCTCACATTTTTCTTATAGAATTTGATGCTCTTGATGTCTAGAAATATCATGTTCTGGCAAAAATCTGCTATTTGGAAATATATTTTCTTACTTCTGCATTTGAAATTGGATCGCGTACCACACAGATCTTATGTTCCAGATACGTGTCGGCCTCACCTTTGCTCTCCTTACCTCTGTTTAGTAAACCTGCTTCTGCTTTGTTTGTGTGACTCTGACTCATATGACAGCCAGCGTGCTCTAGTATTTATGCAGTGTGGCATCTGTCTCAGGTGATGTAGGCAGAGCTTGCCTGGCTCTGAGTTCAAACTTAGAGATGTAGATGCTGATCTCTGACCCGGCCTGCTCTGCCTGCCTATGGAAGGTTCCCTCACATTCCTAAGATGGGACTTTGAGGGGAAAACAACGCTGAGTGAAGATACCACTCACTCATGTAAGCCACCTTTCCTGACTGGCGGCACTGTATTTAAGCTGGACTATTTCATTTGAAAGACAAATATATATTAATAGGTATCACAACTGTCACCACATGTTGTTCACCTTTATTATTTTATAACAATCTTTTCTTAAGTTTGTTAGAAAAATCTTTAACAGTCATTGAGGGTGGTTATATGTTTTTGCTTCAAAGGCAATGCTAGCTCAGGGACTTCTGTTGGTTGGATGGATTGAAAGCTGGAAATATGGCCCACAATATCTACAAACAAATAAGATCTTCTGTATTCAACTGTTGAAATAGCCCTGAAGTCATATGACTGGAGCATCCTGCGATAAAGGTCACTCCCACATAGCCTTTCTGAAATGCTTGTGCACTAGATGACAGGAATATATAATCTATTTATCAAATATTGAGGATGCAATCCTGTCTGAAGGCAGGAAGGAGAGTGTGTTGCCCTGTGGTGGAGCATTAGAGAACGTGGGATTAAATTACTTCATTCTCAACAGAAAAAGTTGTCACGTGTTATTTCTGGTTCGCTGTGTGCGAGTGATTTTGGTTGTGAATCTGATCCACGTGTTTCATTTTTGCTTGATAATACATTATAGAAAATCTCCAGATCTGCAGGATAATTTGTATGGACTTCACTTTGCCTTGAGAAAAAAAAAACATTTTGTCTGAAACTCTGCATTCTTTAGATATGGACCAGTTTGTCATCCTCCCATTTCTGTTGTGATTTATAAACATGTGGCCGAGCTTTCAATCCTCTTGCTCCATTTAGTGATGAGTCTCTCTATTTTTTCTCTCTCATTCACTCTCTCTCTCTCTCTCTCTCTCTCTCTCTCGCTCGCTCTATCTTACTGTCTCTCTGTTTGTTGTTCCAACAGCAGGTTCCCAGTGCTCTTCACTGGCAGAGCATACTGGCCTCATGGCAGGATGCAGAGCCACTCTCACTTCATTATGTGTCTGCTAAACACCAGGGACTCCACAATGTGAAATACCAAAACACCCTACCCCTGTACCAAGCCAGGCTGCATTATTCACATGAAACATCCACATAACGCTCACGGACAAGAGACATTTTGTGGCCTCACATTGCTACATGATTCAGATACAATTTCCGTGTCAGTCACATTGTATCCACTACACCTGTTGTTTTAATCAGCTCCTGTTACGTCAAGCATAAACTCTCAGTAGGGCTGTTGATAAAGTTTGTTCGACAGCTTTGTAAACAGTGTACTGTTGCCTGTAGTCTGGCCGTACCCTGGGTAGGTAGCATTCAGCTTAGATCATGTACTGGAAGAGTTTGTGTTAACCACTGCCGATCAGACTTAAATAGTTGTATTTTGGACTGGCTCTTGTTCTGCTGCAAAGCTTTTGTTTTCAAAATGTGTTTATTAGTCCAATACATGATTTTTATGTCCTCATGATTTTACAAAACTACTGTAGGCCTACACACACTGTCAAAATGAAATCCGGCCAGAAACGCCAGACAAAAACAAATCTGGTCCCAGTGAGGCGTTTCGAACGGTACATGCAGCAGCCCCACATGATGCTGACCTTTACCTCTGTGATCCAACCCAGGCCTTCACACCATGATCAGGAGAGGAGGAAAGGACAAGCTGCAGCATGCCCTTTGTTGCTATGGAACACACACATCGACACTCGCGATGAATTAGCCCACATGAGTGTGTTACGGTCAAATCACACTCATATATCATATTGTAATTCTGTTTTTTTTTTTTTAAATGACACACTCTTATTATGACTAGTCTTGCAGCTGTTAATGCCCTTCCAAGTGTTTTGGCCAATTCCATATTGATTTTGACCTTTAGCTTGACAGGTGTACAACAGTAAGCTTTTCTTTAGTACTATTTTTTTTTTTTAACCTTGGCTTTAATGACAGCTGCAAGAATGTGATGCACAAAAGAAGAGAAATAAGAAAACACTGTGCCTGAAGCCAGTGGTGGTCACTAGCTTATAAATGATTTACTTGACAACAGACGATTTCTGAGCCGTGGTCTCTCTCTTTCTCTTTTTCTCTCGTTCTTTGTCTCTCTCTCTCTCTCTACTTCCCCCTTAACTCCTCCTCCCACTGCTTGGCTCTGATAGATGGAGTCTGTCTTCACATGCTTGTTATTGGCCAGGGCTCCAGGGCTCAGGCGTTAGGCTGTGTTTATGAGAGGAGCCTGCACTGATTCCATGATAAAACCAGATGTTCCCTTACAAGGCTTCAAGCCTCCTTGATCTGACACTCATGTCCATATCAGGTATAGCCTTCCTGTTGTACACAGGCCTGCAAGGCTCCAAACTAGCTTGCTCTTGGGCTCCATGGTTGCCTGTGAGGGACATGCATCAAGTGTGTGTACTGTGATACAGAGACACCACTTTAGTAAGAATGTGGTGGGAATATGGACTGTTTTATGTGAAAGACTAGTGTTCAGGTCTGAAGAAATAAAATCCATTAAAATCCACAAAATTACTGAATTCTGCAACATCTTCTGAACATGAAAACTTTGGACATTCAAAGATCACAATGATTAGCACAGTTTGTATGTTGTATGTATGTTCTGTTACATAATATGGGAGAAATGTACACTGGTAGCTTGGCTTCTTTGAGGTAAGGATTGTGTACCCTTGCTAAAACAGTGTTCAGACACTGATGGAGTTTGTATTGGTTAATATGAGGACTGGCTAAGTCTCTGGGCAGATTTAAGTTCACTCCAATGAGCTGTGAGAGGGTAAATGCTCTAGTCATGTCACCATGATTGACAGGCCAATTACAACATTTAGTGCCTGGCCTCTTAAAAACTTACTCCACTTCCACCAAACATAAACCTCCCTCTGAATGGGACTGGAAGTGAGGTGGCGGACAGTACATCCTCCCTCAGTGTTTTATGACTTTTCTATGTAACTCAGTGAATATATAAAGGGATGTGAGAGAATAAACAACTCGGGGTCAGCTGGACTCTAATCCATGCTGTGTAGATAACAAAATCCAGTCATAAATTATGCATGACAAGTAAGAACAATTTCACATGTAGCCTATTGGCTGTTCTGCACTCTGCGTTGTGAAATGATCACATTACTTTGCCTGTCTTTGCTTAGGAAGGGCCAGCACACAAAATGTTGTGATTGTTTCTTTGCATTTAGGCATTGGTATCAGGGAATAGGTACCATGACCATTAAAGGGTTCCAAGGATTGGAAGTGGTGTTGTGGCGGGTGAGGGTGGTGTCAAAGTCAAGGGTTTGGGCGGTCAAAAAACAAAACAAATAAGGCAATCAAAGGACGGCAAGATCCCATGTGCCCAAAAGTGTTTTAGCTCTTCAAGGACAAAATCATGGATAATGTTTTTCCCACAGTCCCTGTGGGCATTCTGTTTTTTGTTTTATGGCTTTATCTTGAATTGTTGCAAAGAAAACTTGCCATATGGACAAATCAAAAAACACAAACAAAAATGAAGACAATATATTTCCATGTGTTCCAACCTTAGACAGTAAAACCCTCAGGTCCAGGGCTGCCTGGGCCCAGTTTCCATAGAACACTTTAGGATCATCTTTGTCCATTGGCTTACAATGAAACAACAGTAATCCTGACTTTGACATCTTTGTTGGAAACTCAGCTTTGAGCTGATATATCTGCAAGAGGATTCAGCTATAAGGAAAAGGAGACACAACATTCAGAGACAGATCTGGTTACTAAGTTTAGCTTCATAAACCACTGCTTCATAAATTTCAGGTGACATATAAAGCTCATCGGGCTGTTGTACTGACTGTATGTTCCGTGTGTCACAGGGTCAACGGTCCTTTTAATAATTACTTGTGTTAACTGTAGATAACACTGGGATCTATATGAACATGGAGATCGATATATCACTGTAAGCAGAAAGGACTTTCAGAAGGACTAGCCAGAGTATTTACACTTGGGCTCTCTGCCCACTGTTCTCCAAAGGTCATAGATGCCTGCATTCCTGCCAACCTCCTGTGATAGCGATGCATTGCTGTGGTCCAGGTCAACAGAGGATATTAAGCTCAGATAAAATGTAACCTGCATGTAACACAGCAGACTGCAACTATTTATAGGGGCATGATTTACTGAGTGGTTTCCAGTAAACCTGGGATCAAACTCATACAAATATTGAATCTCTTTACCTGGAATATGTTGTCATATTGTCATCATAAGCATTTTGTCATCCTAAGGGTTGTAAATGGTCACATTCCTTTTCCATTTAATTTGATCTTTATCTTGAGGCTAACCTGGTTGCTTCACCAGCTTGAATTAAATGAAGGTTTTAGGTGGTTATTTGTTTATTCACATTTATTGAGCTGAGCTCTGTTATGAATACATATCCTAAATACTACTTGAGATAAATAGTACTTTATATTGTGTTTTCAACAGAGACGTAGTTATTCTACGTTTGTGTGAGTGTGGCGATGATCATACATGCTAGGACAGACTAAGCCTATGTGAACAGGCTAGACATATACCTATATCTGACTATGCTGGCTCTGAGTACAGAGCAGCTGTGACTGCAAGGGACTGTGTTCCAAACACAGCTTTCAAACAAATCCTTAACAACTGTGACCTATTGTCCTGCTTTTTTTAAGATTATTTTTTTGGCATTTTTTCCTTTATTGGACGGTTAATAGTAGAGAGAGAGAGGAAAGAGAGAATGACATGCAACAAAGGTTTCAGGCTGGATTGAAACCCGGGACGTCGCGGTTACGGTGCGCGCCTGAGACCGTCCTGCAATTTCTTAAGATTATATTTTTCTGGCATTTCAGAGTTACACAGAGAGGGGGAAGCAGATATAGGTTGTCAGTCAGATTCAAATACAAACTTAATCAGATTTTTAATGTAGGCCTTTAATGCTATTTCGAAAAAAAGGAGAAGAAATGTAATTAAAGCTGCCTACAGTTTTGGTAGTGAGTACAGCCAAAATGTTATGGGCCATTTGAGCCTGAAACATGCCATTGTGGGAAAAAGTTCATCATTGACGTACTAGGGTTGACCTTACTCAGATTGTGGCATTTTTGTTGTTCCTGCAAACACGTGTTTGTCGTTACGCAAGCTCTACTCTGTCTGGCAAGCAGCCAGCAGCAGAAACTTTGTGAGTCAATGCAGACAGTTTAGCTGAGATTTTCTTCTTTAAGTAAGCGCCACATTCCTCTTTGTTCATAATACACTTTGTCAGTCACTTCCTCAGCTCCTTTTACTTCAGCCTCATACATGTCTTTTGGGGAGAATATGAGCACAATGCTAGATGTAGCACTTAGAATACAGATTTTTCAGTCCCATAAAATAAAGTTGTTGAGCTGGTTTAGGTTTATTTCCTGAGCAGTATTGGAGATCAGTAAGGTGTGAGTAATCAAATATTGTCATTTCCAGTCAATCAAATTATACTACAGCAAATTATCTTAATCACTGGACCCACAGTGAACTGTGAGGAAGAATTCAGCAGCACTGTAAAGTGATAGTATGTGTGAGGAGTGGATTTGGACACCGTCATGTTTTTTATCTGCATGAGATTTCTTTTGGCTGGAATGCTATCCCGATAGCATCTGAACAAAAAGAAAATAATTAGAAAGCATTATTGCCAGATATGTGCAGAAGTCCATTTTCTCATGGTCGACGAACATTCGGTTATTCGCTACGTGCATCTCATTTTTCGCTCGATGATACTGATTGGTTGCATATCTTTAGCAAACGTCTTGGCAATGAGGGCAAAGATTCTCTGAGTTTGGCTTCTGTCACGCTGGTGACAGATGTTGTCATGCGCTTGGGTATGTTCATCTTATTCACTTGTAAAAATAGCTAAGATAGTTTGTGAGATGATTCAGCATTGTTGTTGTGGAGCCATGGTAGGGCAAACAAAAACCTTGATAACTTATGCAGCACACACACACTGTATATATTAGAATATACTCTCTATCTGTATATCTTCGCTCATATTGCTCCTTTAACAGGGCAAGCTCAGATGTCCTTTTCCCTGGCAACTTCCTCCAACTCCTCCTGGGGGATCCCAAGGCATTCCCAGACCAGCTGGGAGATGCAATCGCTCCATGTAATGGGTCTCAATCTGCATTGTTACTCCTGAATCTGAGGCTCAACCATCATACCGAGTCTACTTTCCAGATCCTTGGCATAAGCTTTCCCAGGGAGGCCAAGTAGTGTGATTCCTCAATAATGGGAACACACCCTTCACTCCCCTTTTTTAAAGATGGGGACCATCAATCCTGTCTGCTGGTCCAAAGGCACTTTTCCTGGAATCCTCACAACATTGAAGAGACGTGTCAACCACAACACCCCAGTGATATGCAGAGCCTTCAGGACAGATCTACTAAACCCCTGGACCTTTGCTTTCTAACTATCTCAGTGACCTCTGCCAACGAGTTGGGCTCAGACCCTCCAGAGTCTTCCAGCATTTCCTCCTGAACAGAGGTTGAGTTTAGGAGTTTCTCAGAGGGTTCCGTCCACCTTCTGACAGTGTCCTCAAGTTTTCCCTGCTCCTGAGCATTGTCCTGCCTTCCCCTCCTGAGTCGCCAAGTGGTTTGCTAGGAAATCATTCCAGTCTTCCACCGGGTGTTCTTAGCTCACCTTCACTTCACATTTGGGTTTATCAGGTCTGTCTGGCAGCCTCCCCTGCCATCTGATCCAACTCACCACCAGATGGTGTTCAGTTTGATAGCTCAGCCCCTCGCTTTGGGGCTTTTGTATCCAGAACATGTGGCTTCAGGTCTGATGAAACAGCTACACCTCCATGTCCCTTGCGCTTACCCTACAGTCCCCTGGACTTCCCTAAAACCCAATACTGGGAAGGAGCAGCCTGGCTCAGCATACACAATTTTGGTGCACAGCCGTTTTGGTCCACAACCTCAGTTTTCCCATTTAGCTGCCACTTTGTCTGTCCTGCTGTCAACCTTGTTCTGGCCTGTCTGTCTTTCTCTGCAAGTGGGCCACAGCTGGCTGTCAAATCCACAGACAGGAAGCAGACAGCAACCTCTGTCTTCCCTGCTACAGCTGGATTAGAGGTAGTGTAATGTGTGTATGAGCCGTATCCCGCTACTGACTGATGTAAACAAAAAACAATAGTAAAGCCACATGCTGTGTCCTTGAGATGGAAGAGGAGAGAGCAGTGTACTCCTTCTGCTGCAACAGACTCTGCCTTTGCAAGTGAGACTACCTGGGGTGTATGAGGAGAGAGTATTTCAGACATGAACCAGGCATGCTGTGATGCCAAGTTAGTATTTTATCTCATCGCCTTTTTAATTTTGTCCCTCACTTGTAGTCATTGCAGCCCTGGGGACAAAGCCTGATTCCAGAGTTATGTAGGCCAATGAAAGTTTGGCGACCCTAATGTTAAACCACCAGCCTAGCTTTCTGTTGAGTCCTGCTAAGAGTTTGTATCTGGCTAGCTAGAGCTTTTCCTGTGTTTTACTGTCTGATTATGAGTAATGCAGTGCACTACTCTGTTGCACTGATGTTAGAACAAATGGCCTACATGTTTTTATTTTTGGTTGGATCTGTTACGGCACAAATGTATTATGGCCTTATTGTACTTAAAGCACCCATGTGTAGAATATTTACCTCAATGTATCATTCTCAATATACTGTATCATTTTGATAGCATAGTATAATGGCTGTAGAAAAATGAGACCACCACCAAGAGAATTGGTTTATTCTATGTGTTTCTTTCTATGTGCTTATTCTATGTGTCCCCGGGTACGATTTCCCACAAATTGTGCAAGATTGAATTACGGCACAAAGGAGGGGCCTGGACCAAAACAGGAAGAGGTCTGCGTCACTCTGAATTGCTGTACTTGTTCGTATGCAAACAAACACAAAGACAAGGCAGATGCTGTACAGTCCCACAGCACCGAGCTCGGTGTGTAGCATCAACTGTAGTTTAGATTACTACAGTCCTGGAAGGATCAGGATAAGCACATCATTCAATCAATGTATTGTCAAGAACAACAGAGCCACTCCACTATAGGCACAGTAACCTACCAGCACAGTAGGTTAGCTGTCTTTCACATATCATAACATAGTAGCCTGTTTGCCAAAATGTTTTCATTAGCAATGGCCAAGCTCAATAAATTCCACATCTGTTACTCAAAATTGCTTTGCTTGCTCAGTCTATTTGTAACTAAAATGTTTTCTGGCAAAAAAAAAAGAAAAAATAACTTGCACCCTTAAACAAATGTATTCCAGTTCCAAGCAAGTGGAGGCAAGTGGCGAGTCGTCTTTGTGACAGTGATGTAAAACACTACCACTAAGGGACTCAAGGGGTCACCAAAGTCATCAAATTTCAAATTCTACTGGCAGCAGCTGTGATCTAATTGTGTGAAATGTTCACTGTGCCTGATTTCTGCCATACCATTTAGTCTCATAATCTTTTAAGTAAGCCACCAGAGTTTTTCCTGGTTTAAAAGAGGTGGTGCCAATAGTATTAGAGTGGTTGTATTCATCACCATACATGACTAGTGTATTTTTAAAAGAAGCCTAAGAAGGCACCCTAAAATACTGTAACACTGTCAAAAAACAACTAGTGGCAATGTACCTTGTTGTTTGGTGGTGCATTTTTATTACTCCCATGGATAACTGGCCAAACATAGTTGGCGCAACATCACATTGAGATATTTCCAGTGCAGCTACAATAGAGTGTTATAGCAGAACATTTTTCAACTGTCTAAAACATCAGTGGTAACCATCAGGTTTTGGTGTCAGCCCCTCAGTATCAAAGAGCAAGAGCTTCTTTCTAGACCTACCATTTTGAACAATGTTCAACAATCATACAGGGTTCTCCCTGTATGATGATAAATCCATCAAAGAAGAGGCAGAGATACCAGAGATACCAATTTCTCCACCAACAGTAGCCTCTATAGCCCATAATGCAATGCAGCCATAGCTTGTATCTTTGCGGGTTGTTGGTTGTGTGTGAAACGCCTTCTTCCAACCACGGCAATTGATGATATCCAACAATGTAAGAGTATCTGAGGATTTTTCCTTTAAGCTTCTTGGCTTAACCAGGATATTCACCATAAGAGTAGACTTAGAACTTGAGACTTGTTCATTCCTTGGATGGCTTTTTGGATTTTAAAATTTGTTTGGGATTACAGCCAATAGGCAGTGATGTTTTTCATAACTATAGTAAACCTTACTTATACAGCCCTTGAAAGTGTAAAAATGTGTTTGTAAATCAGTGTTTTCAATTAAAGCAGAGCTTGAGAGTGTCATCCTGGTTCTGTATGTGTAAGAATCAGTTTTTTTGCCAAGTACATTTATATGTACATTTATATGTACAAGGAATTTGTCCTGGTGGATTGGTGCCATATAGAGGAAACACAGACAACTCACACAGAGATTCATCTTAAAAGAGAATCAGATGAAAATAGTGCCCTAAGTTTGATAGCTATAGATGGTGTTGCTAGAAAGGTTGCTAGGTGTGTATGTACACAGAGGAACCACAGGGACGCTGCTACAGACTACAGACTATTACAGGGCAGACACAGAACAGCACCCGGTCAGTGAAGTGGTAGATGAGTGTGAAAGAGAAGGATGACGTTTTCCACAAGCCCCTTTCCCTAGTCAAAGAATTTTCCATGGTCCTGCCAGGTAGCCCTGATGACACTGGTGACAGCCTCTTCAGCCATAGCCGGACTGGCCATCTGGAGTATCAGGAGTTTTCCTGGTGGGTCGGTTTGCTCTGTGGGCCAGGAATGAGCCAAGCAAGACCGATACGAAAAGATTTTAAAAAGTCCCTGGCTGCTTTGGAGGGACTTTCAACTAGTTAGCCTGTCTGTCTCGTCTTTCTCCCCCTGCTAACTTCACTTTGGTACATTCTATCATTCATACATTAAGGAGACAGTGACAGACTGCATTGTGCATTAATTGCAACAGAGTCTACCTAAGAAGTGAACATGGAAAAGTAGCAGAGGAGAAAACGGTGGGGTGGAAAAATAATAATGAAGTACATTGAGGCAGATGCTCTTTATTTAACTTCTTGTTGTCAACTAAATTGAAATGTATCACCCAATATGTAAAATACATTTTTATAGATTCAATAAAAAATATGTGACATCTCTAATAATACTTTGTGTGTCCATATTGTGATGGGACATGGGTTGTTACAGCTGTGGTTCAGTTGTGCTGGGCCAGTCTGGGTCATACATTGACCCGGGGTTTAACATTTTGAAGTAAGCATGCCTTGAGGTGTGTCTGGAACGGCCCAGCCATCACTAGGGATGCCTGGTCTTGTTTTAGAACCTGCCTTCAGCCCCCTCAGCTCCTGACACCCCCTTGGCCTTCCAGAGCTTTGGCACTGTGCTACAGGCCCAGCCTTATCCAGGCCATACTGGCTGTGTCTGCCTCGTGGGACGGATACACACACACTGCAGGCCTCTGATCAAGCTAGCTGTTTTTCCTGAACACAGGCTTAAAAGTGTCAAACCAGGCTGTCCACTCTTTTTTTCTCCCCATATCATTCACTCTATTGTATATGTGCTTAACTGCATGCGTGTGCGTGGAGTGATTTCATATCGCTCCATCCGGGGACGCCAGAGCCCAGTCGTCATTATCAGTGTGTGCGTCTGCAGAGTGCTGCTGACGCTGTGTGTGTCGCTGCAGACTGACGTCAGCACTGCCCTGCTCCTCTCCATACAAATGTCCTGCCTGCCTGCCTGCCAGTGACACCTTTTCTCTGTCCCCCACACTTATTAGCGTGTTTTTATCAGTTCTAGCCCTGACCCCACCTCTCACACTGCAGTGCTAGAGCTTGGCTAATATGACACACAGGTGTAACTAACTGGCTGACTAGTAGCTTGCATAGGTTTATTGTCTCCTGTTAGGAAATATTCAGGACTGAGTTTGTGTTAAATAATTGTATGTATGCAAAAATGTTATTTTTGTTGGGTATTATTTTTGACTGTTTTTAAGTGTGTGCCTTTTCTGTGTAATTGCTTGTTTTCTGTGTGTGTGTGTGTGTGTGTGTCTGTGTGTCTGTGTGTCTGTGTGTGTCCTGTGTATTCGCACAGACACACTGACACCTACACTGTCCTAGCTAACCAGTCTGAACCATGTCTCCGACACATGAAATGAGACATGCACATGTCGGTATACACATAGATGCACAATCCTACACAGAAATCCAAGATGCACTGGATATGGCTGTTTGTTTACACAAATACCTATAAAGGCTAAAGACCTCTGTGTATGTATGTGTGTATGTAAGATTGTCAGTTATAAGTGTAATGTGATATAACATTATCAGTTACAACATTCCCTACAGTATCAGACTCTGATATTTGCTCTCATCATGTTAAATGGCAGTTAGGGTGTTGTGAAATTGAATGAGGTTGTTGTATAGCATGATTTACAGCCATTTATATTTAGTCTACCTTTCAATGACCTGACCCTGCCGCTCTCAAACCTGAGAGCCGAGAAAGATAGTGTGGGTGTGGCTGTGTGTGCATGTGCATGTGCATGTGCATGTGCATGTGCATGTGCATGTGCATGTGCATGTGCATGTGCATGTGGCCATGTGTGCAGGTGACTATCAGCAGCTTAGTTGTGTATCCCTGTCCACCCTCATGTTATGTTTTCATAACATCACTAAACAAAATATCTTCTCTTTCACTGAAAGATGTGCAGTCTCTTCTCTGTAGGCTCTGGCTCAGTAAATAAGGTGTTGCATGGCAGACAGGGCTGTCCATGCAGCTCTTCCCCTACCTCTGCCTGTTTCCGTACTATGTTGCCTCTTAGAGTTGGAGAAGCCGTCCATGTTTTGTGCATTGATATGATGAGTATAGAGCACAATGTCTTGCTCAGCTGCTCGCAGATTCTACACATACTATGCAATATTGTATGTTTAGAAAAAAACTGGGTGTGTCACTGGGTGCGATTGAGAGGGTCACTAGGACATGATCCTTACGTTTAGCTAAATACAGGCCGACCACATGTTGCAATTGTCATCTCTCCGTCTCCCGCTCTCTGTCCTTTACTCTGCATCCCCTCCTTCCTCCCCTGCTTCCTCTCCCTCAGCTCATCCCCGTTTTTCCGTATCCGTTTCTCATTCAGCCCGTCTGCGTCTCCCCGTGAACAAGCAGACGGCCAACAACTCTCTCCTCCGCCCGTCTTCCACCATCCCGTTGCCATGGTGTTTGGAGCATTGTTTGCTGGCCTCTCTGTCGGGTTGCCATGGCAGGGCTTATTTGCCATATTAAATGTTTGGCAGCATTGTACAGATGCTGATGATAAACACCCAACATCCCACTTTGATCAATGAAACAACTACTGATTAGAGGAGATGGGATGGAGCCACTGATCTATTTAACAACCTTAGCTACAGGTTATTGTCTGTCTTACATGCCTGCAAAAACATGAAATATGTATGTATGAAACATGTAGCAAGAACGTTATGTACCGCGGAGAATTACAATCAGATTTAAATGTGGGACCTAGCTTGCCGATTTGAAATGTGTTGATCCTGTTAGATTAGATTCCTGCCCTTGTAGCATACCATTCATTATTGAACTTCAATGTAGAACAGCAGTGGCAAAATCAGGCTCACTTTTCATATCAACTATAGTATTATTTCCTAAAACAGATTGATTAAAGTTTGTTTTAGTAGATAAATGATATTACAGGGCTTTATTTCAGGATCATGGTTCTTGACGATGCAATGGCGACCAGTGTCAAATCTTCCCGAAATATTTGTTTAAATTCCTCACATTTTTGTTTTATAATGTGGTGTGTTTTGATACTTCCTGGCAAAGCGATGACCAATGGAGATGATACTAAGAAGGATGTATAAGGATGATCTGTTGTTACATTGTGGATTATGGCTTCATATTAGATGTGGGTGTGTTGGGTTGTATGTTGAGATTGCTGGTGTTTGGAGGTCTTAGAGGTGGCTTTCAAACAAGAAACTCACTCTCCTTTGTCTTGCCCCCTTGTGGTGAGGGGTGATACGGCAGGATGGCTCTTTGAGTGGAATGTTTACTGCCTGGGTTTAACATGCAACCTACAGTATTTCTCCCCATGAAAAACTGAAGTCAGACCAAAATCCTTCCAGGGATCCTTTTGTCCTCTCTGACTGTCAGGATGGGCTGAGATTCATATTAAAAATTAGACTTTTATCACTTGTTCTGCTGTTGAAAGTGAGGTGTTAGTAGTTTGAATTTAGTTTGTTTGGATGAAGAAACAGGATATATTTGTTGAGAAAACTAATGAACAACACTGTGTTAGCTGTATTTCATATCTCATTTACTGGGATATCAACTCAATAATGAATTCAGTATGTATGGTTGAGGTTAATTTATGTTATTTCAAATCTAGCAAGACAGGGTTAACCTACACGTCCCAACCTAGACTGTACTTCACACCACTGTAATGTGTGAGAGCTGCTGTTTGGTTACCAACAGACAGATAGGGTGGAAATGTTGGCGATTGACGTACTTGGAGCCAGATAAGATCTCATAGCTCCATTGTAGACGTAACATTGTGGTTTCAGTGGTTTGCTTTTCTTGTTTTGCTCTCAGTGAAAGGCCCTAGTGTGCTGTCCCTAAGGTAGCATGTGCTAGCATACTTGTAGTAGAAAGTGCATCATGTAGTACAGGAAATCCTTAATGTAAATTGTTTCTGCACTATGTGTTTAGATAACAGGCAAAAATTACTAGCGTTAAGGCCTGTGGCTGGTGCCCTCACTGGAAATTATAAGATATTTTACTGGAACTGGAGCATAGGTCAAAGTGTGTGTACTCACTATGTAAATATGTATGGAAATACATCTCACACACACACAAACACAAACACAGACAATGGCCTTTGATTAACAGTTTATGTATCTCTTGTGTTTTTCAGATGATCTTGTGGGACTGGGATCTGAAGCACTGGTACAAACCACAATATCAGGTCAGTAGTGTGTTAGCGTAAACATACATGCTGGAGGTGACGTGTGTGCGTGTATAGTGTATAGTGCAGAACCATTCAGGTTCTGTACAGCGGTTAGCATTTAGGTCTTTGCAGCTACATGGCAATGCTCTCTTCATTTCCACTATTAGAGGCAGTCTGTAAGGCATGTTCAGAACATTCTTCTCCTACTGTGATATTTTAGGCGAGACGTAAATGACAAACTGTGTAAACACACACAGTATGCTTTTAACACAGGCATACGATTACCTAGAAATTGTTGTCATGCCATATTTTATCTGCTATCTTGATAAAGTTGTGAAATAGTTGTGTAATCTATTGAACATTTGGCTACCACAGCCCGAAAGTCACGTTTTGTTTCTGTTAGATGGGGCATAGCCAGCTAGAAACGTTTGCTAGTAAAATATGCCCTGAAAAAGCAAGGATTAAACACCTTTTTGTGCTAGGCTTCTATTGTAAAATATGGTTTCACTGTAATAGCATTAGCATAGCAAGCCACCTGTCACATGGGCATTTAACTTAGCTTTAGTTTCTTCCCAACAATATAGCTGTATCTACTGTTTCTGCTCTCTAAGAGGCGAGAGGAAGAGAGGAGGCATTAAAAGAAGACAGGGGAGCAGATGTGGGATGAGGAGAGGATGTAGGTGTAGGCAGGATCACTAAGAAGCTAGTCGAATTATGGGAAGGTGGGATTCCTGAGGGAGTCAGGATGGGGTGAGTTGGAATGGGAAGAGGGGCCTATATGGGGTGAGGAATCTCCATCATAATGCCTCATGACTCATGTCACTGAGCTGCAAAGGGCTTGCCTTGGTTTTTTACTTTCACAGTGGCGCCATTCCTCTTTGTTACTGATATCACCGCCCCAAACAGGATTTCAATTACGCACGATCAATGGTATGAGGTCAGGATACCATCACCCCCGTCACAGTAGGAGATGACTAGAGTGACAAACAATGACATAAAGGTGCTGTTTTATCTTTGTATCCAAATGGGTATCAAACTGACTGCATTTTTAGCTAAGGTTAACTCAGGTTTCTCTCCAACATGGGCCTTGTTATCCTGTTCTTTGATCTATTTGTTGTGTGTGTGTGTATGGCAGGGTGCAGTGAGCGGCAACGGTGTGGACCTGTCAGTCATCAATGAGGCCAGGAACCTGGTGTCAGACCTGCTGATGGACTCGTCGCTGTCCCCCCACACCACCTCCTCTCTACGCAGCATCTCCAGCCTCATGGGGACTTTCTCAGGCTCTTGCCGCCCCAGGGTTAACCCCTTCACGCCCTTCCCCGGCTTTTACCCCTGTGATGAGGTGGACGACTCAGTAGAGAGGAGTGACAGGAAATCCATGAAGGTGGGCAGAGTTGGGCTTAGCCATTGCATGATCGTACCAGGGTAGAGGGTGGACGGGCAGTACTGCTGTAACAAACTAGTGAGGCCCATTTAAGAGACGGTAAAGATGTTTTAAAACTGCTCATACATTTTTCAGTTTTTCATAGTACTACTAATAGTACTACCCACCACAAAAAAAGTAAAAACAAAAAATAACCTACTTGATTTACAATCAGGTCATTATATATTGCAACAACGATAACAACCCAATTATTACAATAGAATTAGAAGAAGAAGAAGAAGAAGAATAGAGTTACTATCTGAACTGTATTCTTGATTTGATCATTGTCAAAGAAATGCTGAGATCAAAAACTAAGATTACTGGGGCAATATTGCTGACATTATTACTGTTAAGCAGCAATTCAATCATAATAAATGTGTCTAGTGAATGGAATTTCTGATTGTCCCAAATTTGTATTCAAACATAAGTGCCCAGTGAGAGATCTCATCATAGGTCAACACAAATACAATTATTTTTTACTTTTTCTGTTTTAATGCAACAGTTGTTAGTTTTACATCCCATTTGCAAGACTTGAAATAATGATTCAGCTCTTGGTCTATTCCTTTCTAATGACTTTGTACTGCAGAGTGAGAAATTCCACTTGTGGATCTGTGCGCTCCCATCAGGAATTTACTAGTGGGAAACAAGAATACATCCTCCTCTTATTCCACCAAAATGACCTTAACAACGATCCTGTGTGTAATTTACACAGTTCCAATTGTAAATCAGGTTGTAATTTACAACAGTAGAAAGATCAGTGCAGTCTACCCAGCAAGCCAGTAGAACACTTGTAAATCAAAACAGAGGGAGGGAGTGGAAAGAGTTTAAATGATCAACGGCGATGATACAATATATATTTATTTATCATTAAAGTACATGGATATTCATTGTGAAGTTGATGAAACAATACTTTCTAGACCCTTTTAATACATTACACCCAGCTCAAATTGAATACATCTTTATGGTTCGTTTGGATAATTCAACAATAGTTTGTAGCAGTCTGGTGTGAAAATAATGTTGGTTGAGTGTAATTTCATCTACTACTTTGGTGTATATGGCAAGAGATTTCTATATTGATGGATTCCTTCTCCCCAACAGGGTTTGAGCAGCAGGAACAGCCTCCCCACCCCTCAGCTCAGGCGGAGTTCCACCTCCTCTCCACTCCCACCTCTTGACTCTGCCTCCTCACGTTGGGAACGCAACAATGGCAAGAGACCCCATCCTGACCTCAACCTGACTAGGTACCAACACAAATGTACTGTACATCTTTCCACCTAAAACTGTACGGGTTATCAAGGATTACCGGGTCAGCCATGTAAGATATGGCTGTACTGATTGAAACGTACAGGACCGATGAGAGCTGTGGGGGGTTCTTAACAAATCAGATCGGCGATCCTTTGACAGGGGAATCCTGATTTTAGAGATTCTTTCGTTTTAATTTTTGTTTCTCCTTCCATGTCACACTCTACTATGACTACCTCTCCTCCCTTTGTGAATGTGGCTGTAGTTGATGTGTTCACGTGATGTGGGAATATTCATTGGAATAACTTCATGGCTCAAAGCTTGGAAGTACTTATGCATTCAAACTTGTTTCCAGATATCTTTCCTTTATTTAATCGCTAACTACATATAGAGAGTCATGTAGAATAGAAAGAGAGATTCACACCTGCAGCCCTGTGTGAGTAAAAGGTGTAAGATGTTCACATTTCACAGTAACCCATCAATTATGGGAGTAAGCCAGGCACCTTAACCTGGTTTCTCATAATTGGAGTACAAGTTTACCCACGTTACTCTAACGGAGTAATGGCGTTAACACGTGCAACCCAAATGCAGGTTATTACTGACTAGCTGTAAACATAGCCATTGCATTGCATACACCGTAGTAGCAAATGGCCTCGCTGTTTGGACTTTGGAAATGTAGTCTCTGCATTGCTCCACAGGGTGGCAGTAGCAGTCTAGTTGTGTTGGCTGACAGGGTTCCTTGATATGAGGATCATGATGTTCCCTTTGTTGTAGCAGTGCCAGATGACTCATCTAAGTTAGGCATGTACAGAGAAGATAGGCTGTATCTGCAATGTTGGCTTTTAGTGTAGTACTGATGATGATACGTTTAACAGTGAAGGAGGTTTTAAAGAACATTCCTTAAATAGTTGTGTTAGAGTTATTAGTTAGAAGCCAGTACAGTATTTATATGTTAACATTAAGTAATCTAGTGAATTCAAACTGATTCCTAAGAGCCAATGGTAAATATGTGTCTTTTGTATTCCAGCTCTGGTCTGTCCAATGGGCCCAATGCAAACCTGCTAACCATTCCCAAGCAGAGGTCTTCCTCTGTTACCCTCACCTACCATGCGGGTTCCAGGAGAGCAGGTGAGGCTGTGTGACAGAACGTAGATCTTAACAGAGAAACTGGGCTTTGACTGATGGCTCAAGTCTGATTGAATGCCGTGCCTTCTTTCTCTTTCCAAATCCCTCCACTCCCTTCCTCCCTCCAGGCACATCTCCCAGCCTTAGCCCAGTCACCTCACCCAGCCACAGCCCTCCAGCAGTAGGTACAAGCTCTTCGTCCTCCCTCATCACTCGTTCACCTGTGGAGTTCCCAGACACAGCTGACTTCCTCACCAAGCCCAGCGTCAATCTGAACCTGCACAAGCCCCTGGGCTACACCCTCAGCTCACCTGATTTCCAGCAGGTCTTCCGCAGCTCCACCATCCCTCTCTGCACCAGGTAAAAAGTTAAACTTCACATCCAGGAAAGGCGTGTTTGGCTACGGTCGCTCTTGAGTTGCTTATGAATCAGCTGCGTCTTTTGACCTTGACTTTACTTTTGTCCTCGATGACGATGACCACGAGGTGACCACTTAACATTGGTAGTAAGTGCCTTCTGTTACAGGTGTCTTTGACTGTGAGTGGATGTTTTCAGTTGTACTGAAATTCAAGTTCAAGTCATTTATTATCAAATGTGCAGCATCACATACAGTCATACTGTACAATGAAATGTTTTGGACGAGGCACATTCCAACATGGTAGGTACACATGAATCAAAAAGATAAAATAGAATAAGTAAAATAAAGTAGCAGACTGGGGGTAGGGTGTGGGTGAAGCATAGGCTGGATCCAGGAGAGAGTTTATTCAGTGGATTGACTCTCCCTGCATCCAGCACCGGCTGCAGCCAATTAAGGCTGATTGCAACCGGACCCTTTTAACTAGCGTGTGCATCAGCCTATGCCTCACCACAGTATATGAACAAAGTACAATTACTCAAGTACTTTATACCCCTGCTTATAAGTAATCAGAAGAATCTGTGTGAATCGGCAGCCAGTCTCGCAGCTGCATTTTGGACTAGTTGTAATCTGCCTCTAGTGGCTTGGCCGAGACATTAGATAATTAGAGAATTACAATAATCAAGATGGGAGAAGATAAAAACACAAATTAATCTTTACAAATCTTGGAAAGATAACATAGGATTATGTACTTTAGCAATATTTCACAGTTGGAGAAAACAGGACTGCATCATTGCACTTGTAGTTATTGAATCTGCAGCTTATAAGGCATGACTTATGATATGATTCTTTCTCCCTTTCGCTTCATTCTGTCTCTCTCTCTCTCTCTCTCTGTGTTTCCCTTCAATGGAAACATTGTTCAAGTTGTCAATAGAAGCCAAGAGCCAAGTTGCTACTGCCAGATAACAGCCTTCTGCATGCAACATGCACAAGGCACAGTGAGAAACTCACACTCAGGGGGGGAGGTGGTGGAAACACACAGACACACACACACTCACAATGTAATCACACAGTGTCAGACAGACTACCCACATTGTAGTCTGTAACCTTTAACCCTTTGTTCCCTAAGAGGCGGAAAAGGTCAGGCTTCATGATCTGTGATATAACAAGTCACTCTGGACTGTAATTTTCACTCTTTGTGCCATCTGTCAAAACTATTTGGTCAGTCTCTGATGAAGGTCAGCTTGACCAAAGCTAAGGAGGAGCAAGTGAAACTTGGATTGATGTAAATATCTCTCCTACTTTTACACACAGTGCACACAGGACATGTGGACATGTACAGGTAGAGCGTTTGAGGATGGCTTCACTATGGCGACACATGCTGGCTATCTGGGTACTTGCAGGGTATTGATAACTTGCTAGAAATGCTACTATTTTCTCTTAATGTCAGCAGATATTACAAGTTTGTTAATTCTTAACGTTTTACAGTATGATTGAAGCAGAAACAGCCAAAAATGCAAATGCTGACATGGCTTTCATCATGCTGAGCTAACAAAAATACAGGCTAGACATTTAGATTTGGTTTACCGACAATCAAAAAAAATGTGTTCTTTGGATGGGAATCTATGAGCAGGGGACGAGTGTGCCCTGCTATTGTGTTTTTCATGATTTTTCTTTTTTCCGGCTTATACGCTACAGTATAATATAATATATAATATAACTTATACGATACAGTAACTAATGCATATATCAGTGCAGTATAGGCAGAACCTCTGCATGCCTATAGAGTCTACACCTTTGTTTTGTTACTCTTATTTCCAATGTTACACACACACTCACACCGTTCCACCAAACTGTTACATTTTCTGTCTGAATTTTGCTGTGCCCTTGTTGGCTGTTTATTTCCGTTTTCCGCCATCTTCCCTGATTTATTACTACACTGCACTAGCATTGAAGGGGTTTTGGTAGCCTTAAGTTCAGACAAGACTTGTCACTTTTACATATGTGTTACATATCCGTGTTACATATGTAAGTGTAGTTGGAGTAGTAGTAGTAATAAGATTGTACATTGTATTTGTACGTGTAGATGACATTAATTCTGCATATATATTTTGCCCATTCAAAATATGTTTCAAATGACTGTCACGTATACATGTATAAGTACATATTTGGGCAGTTTTTGTATATTTTGAAACATATCTCTATTCTGAAGTATATGTGAAATGTATTATCCAAAATACCAATTACTGTAGATCAGAGGATGCCATATTTTTTCATGTCAAGGACTCTCAAATGGCTTTAGAGACAGACCCTCACAGACCCTCACTTAATAAAGGTTTTTCTCCCATGGACCCATGACTGAGACGTTTTGTGACACTGAAAAGAGTGGAACCTCAGATCAGCGTAGCAATTCTTATGCATTCTTAATTAGTACAGTACAATCTCTAATTACACCCCCCCACCCCCCAAAAAAA
>CABFOQ010019265.1:0-12829 GCA_900660455.1 Gephyroberyx darwinii
GGCTTACTGGCTGAACCATTTGAATTTGTACACTCATCTGTTCAAACTAGCAAAACAATTTTTATGCACGCCAGCATCATCTGTTCCTTGTGAGCGAGTATTTTCCAAATGTGGAGAAGTTGTGAGCAAAAAAAGAAACCGGCTCAATCCAAAAACTGTTGAAAAAATAATGTACCTCAATAAAAATCTTTGAGTGTTCCCCATCCCACATAATCACTCCCTGCCATAGTTACACAAGCACACCCAACCTATGCCATATTTTCCCAGCACTCTCTCCTCAATAACACAATACACACATTCATCAATCTTTATTTGTAAACAGAACATGATATTCAGTCTTAGTGTGTGTGTGCATCAAAGAATTTTCAAAGCAAAGATACTTTAAATCCACTGCAGCCTTGCACTTCGCCAGGAGAGGGCACTGTAACTGAAGCTTCGAGTAATGAACCCATTTTCGAAACAATTGGCTCAAGTGGTTCAGTGCTTCACAAAAGCTTCATTTGCCCATCACTAGCGCCCTCCACAGGATATAATCTATAGTGGTTGAATGTATAAAAAACACAACTGACCACAGCTATCTCCCCACCGACAATAAAGACAACATTTTCTGTACCAAGTCATTTCTAATAACAGGGTTGGACATGATGTAATGCTCATCTTTTGGGGTTACCTTGCAATTAAATAATTTGGTATTCCTGAACTACTGGATATTTGATTTCATAATTGCAAAATAATAAATGAATATCTTATTTCTATGGTCTATGTGAATTCTACTCTAGTAGTACTAAGTAAGTACTCAAAGACTCAAACCTGTGATAAGCAGTCCACTCTTGTGGTTTTCCCTTGTTCACAAACACTGATGGGATTGTGATAGAGCATATTTTGTGGGATTCCCTTTTAACTGCTCTACAACTTGGGGCAGTTAAGTGATGGGTGTGAAATAAGTCTTTTTTGAAAAAGAAAAAGAAGCTTTTATTGAAAAAAGAAAATCAGAATTCAGTGACTATGACATTATTAGCAAAGAAATATTCCATGTACATATTACATTATCAACCTGCTCATTGCAGGATAATACAGCATAGATAACAGTAACTTCAAACATAAAAAAAAAAGTTGACTGATCAGAGCTGGTGGATGCTTTTATTATGAGCAACTTCCTGTGAGTGCCTATATTTTTAGTTTTATGATAAAATGAATACTGGATGGTCACACATTCATCAAGAAGAAACCAACATATGTAAAGTGAGACAGTTTATCGTTGCAGTAGTCAAGAAGTGTGAACCAAGCCCTGCTGTGGAGAGGTGACGCGTGACAAACCAGGGCTTGGTTCACACCAACCTTGCCAGCTGCAGTAGTTTTCTGGTCTTCTTGTCAGGACCAGGGTCAATTACTTCTTAAAGCACAGGATCACAAGCACCATTTGTTTATTTAAAACAAGAATTTGTTTAAATAAGAATGTTCTCTATTGACATGCCTAATTAAATAAAAGTTAAATATAAATACAAATGTGGCCCACCTGAAAAATCAAGAAATGTTTACAAGATACAAAAAATCCCAGAGATGTTATGTTTTGAAATACAGAGTGAAGTAACAAATAAGTAAGCTCTTGCTAACCCTGTTTGATTCTGTGGTCAATGCCAGGCTACTAGTCACATTTCAACTCACAGTATTTATAGCACAGGATCAGAGCACCATTAGTTTATCTGAAACGATTGCCCAGCTAATAATGTATCTCTGCTGGTAACAAAATGCATGAAGAATCACAGAAATGTTGTTTTGGTGGAACGTGAACAGTAAATAACAAGCCAGCCTGGTTTGGCTCTGTAGAGTAGACAAACAACGTTCTTTAGACTAAGTATGGATGTACCGATGCCGATAGTGGTTAGCAAATACCAGATTTCTCCAATGGAGAAAATTGATTATATTCATATTTCAAACATGTTTGTCCAATGGCCAAAACGGATGGGTCCATAAATTCAATGGATTTGATTGGTACTTGGTACTTAAAATGTATTACTCAGATTTGATTTTACTCAAATTTTCCAAGGTACTCAAAAAAGCCCATGAGACAATTAAATCTTCACCCTGATCTTAAAATATTTATAGCTTGAGTCTCATTTGTTTGAGAGAGAATCTGGTCACGGTCTGTGTGCTGACCCTTAAAGGGAACCAGACTAATGACGCCGTCAGTCATTTCTGAGCTGACTTGGACTTCTTGGGTGTTTTGGCTCCTCCCTTCTTCTTGGGTGTGGTGAAGTCTTTCTCACACACTTCACATACCCAGAGGCCTGAGGAGAAATAGATACACAGCATAAGTTAATATGGAGCAGAGAGAGAGCAAAAGTATAGAACCAAGCAAGAGAGAGACACAAACACACTGAATGTGAATGAGTGGGAATTCTGTGTGTGCAAGTCTGCCTCTGCCCTGTCTCTCTGTCTCTACCCATAGTATTTGCTGTCCACTCCCCCAGTGGGGTGTCGATCAAGAAGTTATGGTAGCCTCAGTCGTGTGTGTGTGTGTGTGTGTGTGTGTGTGTGTGTGTGTGAATCTGTCTGCGTGTCTGTCCAGTCCCCAATCAGTTTCGAGTCCACGCCAAGACACAGAAGCATGCCACGTCATGTGCGTGTATGTCTGTCCATCCACTCACCCATGGGTATAGAATCCACGCCAACACAGAATGTGTGGTATCCTCGGTCACATTTGTCACAGAACATCATCTCGTCCTCATGGTGCGGCTGCTGGCACACAGTGCAGGTCTTACACTCCATACACTGCCAGCGGTACGTCTGGATCACACACACCAGCTCCCCGCTCATGTCCAAGCAAGACGGGTGGCCTGGGGTTTATGGACACAGAAACATACACAGAGGCACATAGGCAGATGCGCACGTGCACATATGCAGCCATAGACACACAGACAGAAATAAATACATCACACAAAGACACAAACACAGGTAGATACAAAAAGAGACATGAACAGGAACATGTGTAGACAAACAGACACATACACAAATCTAGACACATTATGTGAACAGGCCCACCAGCCCACACAGACACATGCAAAGATACTTCCCCATCATTTCAGAACAACTTCAACTGATAAACACATAAAGCTCTCAATAACCCTACTATGGGATGGATATTATCCACTGACACTACATGACAGATCTTAGTAGTTTCTACAATTCAACATCAGGTACCATTAAAGAAATACCTCGGCATCTAGAATTTTAGTCGTTTCCTTCGGCAGGCACTTGCTGAATTAAAACGGCTAAATAGAAGCTGACAAACTAGCTAACTAACAGCTACTGGTACCCATTGTCAGGATTGATCATTTTCACCATGTTGTGACGAGCGCCCGGTGAATAAAAATAAGACCAAAATTCAAAATGCTTAGGTATGTTTAGGACAGCCTTCAGATAAATAATTACACTGGTATTCTTCTGAACCACCAATATATCTGTAATTGCACTGTCAGTCCAAATCATTTGAAGTGTGAATTCTATAAAATCACCCAACCTTTACTGTCTGAAACCATGAATGTAAACAACACTCTTACAGTCTTTAGACAGGGCAATTTGAACACTTCACTTGCCTGAAAATATAAAAATATACTTATATGGTTCATCATCTGAAGGCCTGGGTTGTTCTACTCTACTTAAGACACAATAAAATGAACTTGATTGTCCTGTGGTAAAAAAAAAAAATCCTCTGTGTGATATTCAGATGATTCATTAGGGTTTGATCAAATCATCAGCACACTTTAAGCACCACTAATGTAAATTTGAACATTCTGTGGTCGTTCCTAAAAGGTATTTCACTTGGTATTAACGATGGATGAACTTTGTTGATGTTTATGCAGCAAGTACCAGAGAACCAAACCATGAAGTCCAATTTTAATTGGTCCCTAAGACTAGTTAGACCAAAGAATTATCTGAATATCTTATCAAAACAGGGAACTAAAATCATTGTTTGAACTTACCGCTGTTGTCACATTGGGAGCAGTGAATGAGAGCCTCTGGCTTGCCTTTCTTGTTGCCGTCTTTACCCTTCTGGCAAATGCCACATATTGCATTGGGAATGACCTTAGGCTGCAAGGGCAGAATAATGCTATGAAAACCGATCTGAACTGGGTATCCTGTGGTCATGGGCAAAATACAGTTGTGGCCAAGATTATTGGCACCCTCGCATTTTATGCAGACAATGTTTCACCAATATCTTCTGAAATGATTGGAAATTGAAACAACTTTCGCTCTTCACATTCATCAATTCGTTTACAACAGCACATGACCAAACAATAAGAAAACAAATTAATAAAAATCTTTTATGGTTTCAAAATTGAAAAGTAGCAATGGCCATGATTATTGGCACCCTTTAACAATCCAAATCAATTTTGTTAGAAGAAATAGATTTTGCAGTGTAATTAATTTGCAATGTTTCCGCAGTTCGTAGTGTTATTAAGACGTTTGCTGCTCATGGAATTGGTCTCCTAGGACGTGGTGGTAAGAGGATCATGTGAGCCATTGAAAATACACTTTGCACGACATCCAAAGATCTCAAGGCTGACCTGAAGAGGTCTGGGTTAATGGTTTCAGCCTGTACTGTACTGTACCCTGAACCAAGAAGGGCTTTATGGTCGGAGGCCATGGAAGACCCCACTGCTGAAAGAGAAACAAACCTAAATCCTTCTGAGAAAATGTTCTGTGCACTGATGAAACTAAATTAGAGCTCTTTTCCAATGCAGATCAGCGTTTTGTTCACAGACAAAATGAAGCTTTCAATTTCCAATTATTTCAGAAGATATTGTACATTATCTGCATGAACTGCAAAGGTGCCAATAATCTTGGTCAGAATTGTAGTAGTTAAATATATTTGGAATGATTGAAAAAAACAAACAAGGAGCATTTCATCTATCCTTTGTAACAAAGACTGTGCCCACTTGTGGGGCTGTATAACTATCTGGCATGATAAATCAAGCAAACCTTGACTAGTTAAAATATTTGAAACTACATTAAAATGTATTTCTCCCCTGGTGCACAGCACTTAAATATATAAAAAGGTGCACACTAAACACACCAATTTGTTCAGGTGACAATTATAACCAAGGCATGTTTTGGGTAGCACACCTTTTTGCATGTCTTGACTGTGGCATTATTCATTATGTCAGAATGATCAATGCTAAGTGACAAACAAATCATTAACAATGTGTTGTTGGACACAATCATCACTTCTCTGTCCATTCTATGAGTTTGAAACTTTTATTTCAACTCGTGAACTGTGGTATCTAAATATGGAGATCTCAAAGGTTGCTTCCTATGGAACATAGCATCATATTCAACAGAGAGAGGTCAGAGAGGAAAAAACAACCAGAGCAGAAAGATAGGGAGGCTCAGGGGGATTCAAATCAGGAAGTCACACATGTCAACAGTGGACCATTCTATAGTTATAACCCTATATATAAATATATATATAATAATACTGTAACGGTGTATATATAGGGTTATATCTATAGAATGGTATGGTATATGTACAGGAAGCTGCAGATAAAAATAAATCTTGGTCAGTGACCTCGAAGATACAGATAGGTGTTTCTTACCATCAGTTCTAGGTAAGGGAAAATTGAGCTTAAGTTTCTAGTTAGACTGCCACAACCAGAGTCATAGTGTACAATCAAAATAAAATTATAATAATGTGACTGAAACATTGAAGGAACCAATAAAAACCTTTAAAATGATACTCAATTGAACATTTAGAGTATATTTAAGATAAACTTGTGTTATGGCAGCCATTGCCATGATTTTTCAGGCTGATGTACACTCATCCGACAAAATTCACCTTGTTTTTACATTAGCTATAAGCCAAGAAAGGTTATAGTGTTTTATTCAGCCTACATCATGTCCAGTTACTTTGAAAGCCTCTGTGACAGACTGTGACATCCTTCATTAAAATGTCCCCTGACAGGGAGTGAACAGATTAGACAGAAGGCCATTGATACACGGGTAAGGGTTAATAAAGCACAAGGTTTGGTCATAGTGAAAAAGCAAGACTAGAAACAAGACAGATCTAAACTAAGAGAAAGACAGCAGCAGGAGAGGGAAATAACGAGAGGGAAGGGCTGGGATGCAGCCCCCTGAATTGCTCACATTTATTTTCATACATACATATACAACCATGCATTTCATTTTGAATTAATTCATAGCTCAGGCCTGGTTGCTTTCCTGAATTCATTAGTGAATGGATCGTCCTCTGGACCAATGATATTTCTAGATAGTTCCTGGCTGTTCACATAGTGAACGCCATAACGAGCAATTCATAGGGCTGGATCCAGGCAAGGGGACAATTACTTTTCATAAAAAATTCTAAATTGACTCACTTCTGTCAATGCAAGAAACATTTCATATATTTAAAAGGGAAACTTTTATCAGAATACCTACTTCCTGGATTGTTTGCTTTCACATAATCTAACAGCTCCTGCATGCCACCATCCTGCATCAATTATTCAAGTATCAAGTATATTTCAGTTGGGGACCCACGTGAAAGAAAACCATAGATACACACAAAGAGGCACGGTTAAGAGGTAAATTTACACTAGCTGGACTCATACTCATCCACAGCTAGTAGATTCCCATCCAAACCACATATTTTAGATCGTTGGAGAACAAGGTCTTAACATATAATTTATACTTCCCTTGACCTGTCATGATGTTAATATCAGTTGTCTCTGCTGTCTAGACTATTACAGTATAAAGGCATTGATAACTTCAGGAGCAGTTGGTAGCAACAGAGTGGTAGCAATGCGTATCTCTTGAAATTGAACTGGCCAACCTTGTGACATCTGAAGATAACCATGGCCCTCAACTCCAACATGTCTGACACAGAAGATACAAAACATTCTCAGCTCTCTAACAACATAAAACTAAACTTCAAACGAGCACCACACATTTTCAGCTAGACTAACAGCAATGAGACGGGCAGCAATGTTAATCATCAATTTACTAGATTATTGACAGTCAATATACTATTTGGAAGTTTGTGTAATGTCATATTATGCAGTTGGACATAAATAATAAATAGATTCAATGTTTTAGGCCGCAGAATGTTCCAACAACACAAATGCTACAGATAGAGCTGAAACAGTTTCCAGAAGTAACTTTCCCATTCATTTTTTTGTTAGGGAATCCAATTATTAGCGATAATACTGTAACGGTGTAAGGTAGACTTACCATGAGCCATCAGATTATGAAACAATATGATCCTGTAGAATGTTAGTTAGCTAGCAACCTGTACTGGCAATTGGCGCCGCTCTACCATGGTTTTGCTGTCAGACATGATGTCTTTTAGGGATGAGAAGAAGAGTGTGCACAGGCGCTAGATTAGATGACTATTTAATATAAAATGAGGGAAAGGGAATTAGTGACGTCACCTGTTTGTTATCCCTATATAAATATATTTTTCTTAAATCATTGTTATAAGGTCATGACTCATCTTGTAGCTGCTTCAGTTCAAAGCTTAAAACTCCATATCTGGATTTTCTGAGATGGCTATGGAGAAATGAATGGGAAATTTACTTCAAGGACCAGGGAAATCTAAGGGCATTTTACTTTGGCAACTTGTGGATTTAATGGGGATACAAATTAACCAAAAATGGATCATACCATATGAGCTCCCAAAACTAAGATTTTCTTTGAAAATAGAAAGGTTTATACGTATATAGAAACGATTACTACAGCTATAGGTCCATTGTACTCACTGCTAAACGTACTATGGGTTTGCTAATGACCAATTCTGGCGAATTTTGGATCCCAACATGCCATGTAAGCCTTGGTCCCGGGACTAATGTTGGGTAGGCCCAGAACCTTACATTATTTAAGTTAGGCAAACCTATCTGATGAATAAAGGACATCAGAGTGTTGGTGTCTTTAGCTAAAAGGTAGGCTAGATCCCCATGTCTACTCTGTAGAGAACAGACACTGAGAGGAAGTCACACAGAAAAACAAACTGAACTGGAGAACCTTTTAAACAGACACTGGAAAAGGACCCTGCTCACACCACAAAGCTAAGCTGAACTAAACTTAACTTACCTGGGTCCAAAATATTCTCATCAATGGGAAAATACCAGTGTAACATGTTTAGGCATTGGAGATTAGAATTATTGTCTTCAGCAGGGATACGGATTGTAGAAGGGAACACAAGTCAAGTGGATAGCACAGTGGGCTATAAGGAAAAAGAGGTAGACTGAAAAAATACCAAAATTTGGCCAAAATGCCCATTTACACTGCCTCAGAAAGTTGCCTGTGATTCATGGCCTTTGCAAATAATTAATGCTAGAGCTGTGCTAAGCAAGGATGACGTTAAAAGAAAAGTAAGATAATGTGGGCTAGACCAGACAGGCAAAATACAGACTACTAGCTAGCTCAGCTCAGCTCAGCCGCAGTGTGAATAGGGTCAGTGTGTCCTCATCTCTCCAAGATAATATTATAAAGACCAGTAAGGCCATATCAAACAAATGTCTGATAATTATAAACAGATTAACAGTACATTACTGGTGTAAAAACACAGAGTATATTATAATTATACCAACACACACTCAAAACATGAAGCGTTAAGTGCATTCCACACTTCAGATATAAACGTTCAAACTCTCTAGTGTTAACAGCAACTATTGTTTCAAAGCCACCACAAGATGTATGTAGCTTATAATTTCTATATCATAAACTACTTTTCTTTTCTTTTTCAAAAATGGAAAAAATAATGAAACTAGCAGCCAAAATATCCGCTTACTTGTCTTAGAAGTATCTTTTGACAAGTGGGGGCAGACAAGAGGTATATTGAAGACACTCAAAAGAAAGGATAAAAATTTGGTACTTCAAAATTGTCTTCAGGGAAAACCAAAAAAATTGAAAAAGTGCAATAAGGAAAAAAAATGAATTGTTCCTTTAAAATGTTCTTATTGCTCACAGTCTGATACGAAGAAGAAAAAAAAGCCATGTTGCAACCACGAAAACACTGACTGCAGACAGGCCCACGGTGTGCGAGTGTGTGAGTGTGTGTGTGTGTGGACTAGGTTGTCCCAGCTGAAAGTGCTGTCGAACTGTAGAAGCCGGAGAACAAAGTGAAGAAAGCTAGGGAGGGGTGGAGGGATGGATGGAGTAAGGGAGTAGTAATAGTAGAAAGAGGAGGAGGAGGGGGTAGAAAAGTGCTGCTGCTGTTGTTGGAGGAGAGGAGAGTTCAGGTGGTTTTGTCCTCTACCTTGTACCCCGGGGTGGTTGCTGCTTTGTGGGAGGCAGTGTGGCGCTGGGTACCGTCCTTGCCTGGCATGGTTGTCCTGTCCTTGGCCTTGGACTTGTGGCCCTGCCCTCCTCCTCCCTCCTGGCTTTCCACGTCCGATGTGTTGCCTGAAGAACTGTCCTGGAGAGAATGAAGAGGGAGAAAGAGTGAAAGAAAAGGACATTTTTTTTGTTCATCTAGGGTCTTTCCATGTTGAAAGCTGAGTCAAGTTTTGCTGAAGTAAACATCTCTGATGTGGGATCAGCACTCCAGAATGCAGTTGTTGGTTAAGGTAACAGAAGTTCAAGTCACATTCGTTGTACTTCCTATCAGTTTTGTGTCTTCAATCTATGAATGGCAGTAATTCTGGTCCCAGTGGTGGTACCATGAACTAGGATTTTTTGTAATGTGATGACATCATTGCCTAGTCCTCTTACACTAGTTTCACATACCAAGACATCTCCAATGGCCAATAATGTAGTTATGAACAGCCTACTGTCTTACAGATGAGTTCTTGTTCTTTTTGTCATCCTTGCCATCCTCAGCATCATCTGAGTCAGGTTCCGAGTCCAGTGCAGGGAGCTCTGGATCCAGAGGAGGTTCAAACAAAGCTGTGTTCAACGGCAGGTAGCGGAGCTCGTTGGGAGAATACCTATTACACACAACACAGTAATGCATCACAGCAAAATGCTGAGCAACAATGCAGTAAAATGCACGCAATCGTATTTTTCTAGACACATTTCTCCTCAATTCATCTTTCCTTTATCAAATAAGCACAATATGTACAGTTCTGGCCAATATTATTGGCACCCTTGCATTTTATGGAGATAATGTATTTTCTGAAATAACTGGAAATTGAAACAACTTTCGGTCTTCACACATGATCTAACAATAACAATACAAATATTAGATTATTATGTTAGATAGATTAGAACAATCTAATCTTGAATAATCATGGCTATGGCCTTTTCACCTTGGTGAAGAAGCAAGGCTCATGAGAAAGAAGACGTGCTTATTACACTGAGCGAATTTGGCAAAGTGCGATATTTGTTTTCTAATACATTAAAATGTATTAGAACTAGTATTGATAACGTACCTCTTGTAGTAGTCCTGGAACTGTCCCGGTATGAGGGCCACGGGGTAGGGACCCGTCCTGGTCAGCTCTGGAGCCAGTACCTTGAACCTGCCCTGGGGCACCTGGATAATCTAGGACAACAAAACAAACAGTGAATCTCAAAGCTGCTCAAGAGAAAATGTGAAACACTGTCTGCTGGTTGTGATGGAGAGGCCAGGCTAAGTGAGAAAAATATGCCAGTGGGGTACACACCTGATCTTCCTTGTTAAAGAAAGACTGACAGCAATGTTAGCAAGTTTAGTGTGGTCCATACATGGGCCCTGTGTACCTGTGTACATCTTGTACTTCTAGGGGTTGCTACCCCTTTTTGTTGACATCAAATTTGTACCCATAATGTACTCATAACGGGTCTGAGCAGATGCCAAAAGCCAAAAGAGAAGGGAATACAATGTTTACATGTTCCAGTCACCCATTTAGTACTGGAGTAAGCAAGGCATGTTAACTAGGTTTCTCATAATCAGTGTATAAATTTACCCAGTTTATACTAACCAAGTTATGACATATACATGCGTCCACCCAAAACCAGGTTACTTAACGGACAAAGCTCTTTACAGAACTCTAGTACAATCTCAATGACTTTGACTGAATGATCTAGTTACTCTGGTTGGACCTACGTGTGTCTGGAGGTCGAAGTAAGCTCTTCTCTCCTCCATGCGCTCCCTGTTGAAGTTACTGTTGAACTCTGCAGCCTTCTTGGCTGCCTTCTTAATGTACTCTGGAACCTTGCTGGCCTCCACTTTCTGAGGGTTCTGCGGCTGCATTTGCTGAAAAGGATAATAAACAAAGACTTTAATGTGGTACGTGTAGGATTTTTATTAAATGCTTCGCTGTAAAATGAAACGCTGTACAGACCATTAGCACAAGGTTCTACAGGACATAGTGAGCTACTTTCCATCAACAGATTTCATCCACATTTGCTGCATTTTACTGTAAACCTTATCAGCATTTTCCCTTATGGAACAATAATGTTTATTACACCAAATATGTACAAGTAAGGAATTCTGGAGATTTCATGTAGAATCCTATCCCAAGAAGAAGAAGTGGAGTATTAGAGCTACTGAATTTAACCTATGTAATAGAGTTTTATCTCCAGAACTGGAATGCAGCTTCACCCTTGATTTTGATATGTAAGAATAAAAACATGAGAAAATGCTTCATGTTACCTTTAAGCCAGGTATACGACAACAACGCATCTTTTTCGCATCTTTTCCTCATATCGTGCAGCCCTAGATACATCTTTAAAAAGAATTCAAACGTATGTAGTGTTGGGAGAAATATTTTACTGTTTAGCTATCTTCTGTCCCCAGAATAACACATACAAACTGTATATGTGTGTATACTTACAGAGTACTCTTTAGCTATTCTCTGTCTCTCTCTCTCCTGCAGTATGACTGAGTACTCTGAGTGTTTAGTGGGATACTCCTTTATCATCAGATCTATCACCTCGTCACTCCGCAGGGCTGTGAGACCTGGAAACAAACACACATTCACACAAGTGTTCACACTCTTATGGCATCATTTTGTCCAACAATGTAGTGAAATGATTATTGTGTGAGTGTTCCTACCCAGAGTGCACTGTGTCTCAGTAATGACGTTCTGTTCACGCAGGTAGAGCTTCTCTTTGTGGGAGAGGTCTCTCCTCTCCATGTCTACAAAATGAAAACAACATTACGGCCCAAGGTACAACTTCAGACAGGTTACTCCTCTCTACACAGATAAATTCATCATTATTAGTATTAGAAGAGTGTCTCTCCTCTGCAAGTCTACACAGGGATAGAAAGAGTAAAATATTGCTATCATAGCTTTAAAATGTCAAGGTACAACCCCATTATTTTTTTCCCTGTGTTGAGATCATTTTCTCAAGGGAAAATTTTACCCGTTTCCACTTATTGCTGGTGGTGAAGACAGACAGAGGAGGAAGCAATACCAGAGATCAATGGCACAGTCACATTGTTGGAAAGTTAAGTGGAAGTGTATTTGATTTTTATATGTTTATAAATTACATTTTGTTCATTGTGTTGACATAATTTGGATATTTTATTTGCATATATTGAACCCCAAACACTTTTTGAGCGATTTTTGCTCCTTTCACCTTTTTACTCACTGTAGTATATAAGTCCTGCATCCCTATGGAATGAGTACAAGCATGGCTTCAAGACATAGGACACTCAAAAATGTCTTTGGCGCAGTATAAAACAGCTATGTCATAAATCAAGATTATACATTTTCAGATCATAAATTTCTTTGAAAATCTATTTTACAAAAAAGAAAAACAACAGAATCTCCGTAAAAAGTACGTCTTATAAATGTTGGGGTATTATATACTAAGATATATACTGCTACAGGCGTTTTCAAGTATCTTTTCAGCCAATTGTTGCAATGTCAATGAAAATGGCAGCAGACATATTCAGGGTTCCCTTGTTGCA
>CABFOQ010019267.1:5732-28015 GCA_900660455.1 Gephyroberyx darwinii
CCACTCTGCTTCACAATATCTCCATTAGATTACCTTGATGGTCCAACAGAATTACCTTCTTTTTATCACACAATTGACAAGCCAGATGCCCTGAACCCATTACACCACCAATCGCCTTGAAAATGTTCCTTGGGCTCTAGCAGACCATCTGGGACGTTCTGCTAGGTGTTCTTCATCTGGGATGGTCTGCTAGGTCAACACTTGGCCTTGTCCCTTTTTAACTTTGTGTTATTTTTTTCCAGAGAAGAGCTCAGACTCTGTCGTCAGAACATTGCCGACTTGGAGAAGCAGAGGGACAACTTGGAGGAAGAGATAGAGCGACAGAAAGAGGTGGACAACAGGTGAGTTTCAAAATGAACAAATAGTGACTATTCTGAAGGCTAATCCTGATCAGGTACTTCATATGTTGTCAAGTGTTTCCGTTGTTTTGTCCACCCGTGTATTTGCTCATTTTTGATTTTGCAGTGTGGCAGTGTTTCGTTTGCGAGCACAGCATAAGCGTCTGTGTCAGGAGCTGCAGAGAGAGGAGGAACTGGAAGCCCAGATCAACACCAACCTGAAGCAACAAGAGTGAGTCCTAGTGTTTTTATGGGACGTAGCCATGGCGAATCTAGCATAGAATTGCCTTACTTCTAGGGTTAGATCGATATATCAGTTTGCTGTTATGTTGGGCCAATATTGACCTTTTATTAAAAATCATCAGTCAGGGTTGTCCACCTCTGATATGATGGGAGTTCCTCCCTGACCACAGCTACTGAATATGTTTTTTATTATTATTATTTTAATATCAGATGTCTATTGGCAGCTTCAGTCCACAAAATATGGGTCTAAGTTACTTCCTTCTGCTGGTGACTGTACTGCTACACTGTCAGTCAACATCTTGTCTCTGTCTTTATTTCCCCATCCACCTCATTCTGTGTGGCCCCTCCTCCACCTCATCAACCCCATGGCCTCCTCTCTCCTGCCTCCCCAGGCTGGAGCTGTGTCAGGTGGAGGTGGAGCTCAGCAGGTTCTCCCTGCTGCGACAGGAGCTGCAGGAGGAGGAGGGGGTCTTCCAGGCCCTGAAGGCCCAGAGAGTGACGGAAAGGCTGCATCGAGAGAACCAGGCCACCCAGAGACTACGCATCAAGACGCAGCATTTCAAGGAGTAGGGAAAACTACCACCTATGCCATTGATACAAGATTACACAAACAGGATGAATAAATAAATTTAATTATTTCAAAAAAAAAAAATTTGTCCACTCAAGCAAACACAACATCTTATTGCGTATGTAAATTATCACTCCCATATGCAAGTTTATATTGATTTTTTGTACTGGCTAGTACTGAAAGATTGTGCTTTTCATTTAGGAGATTAGTACATGATGATTATTATTGATTTTGTCTGCAGAAACAAGATGGTACAAGAGTTCTTTTTGCCTGTATTGCTTATGAGAAACCTGTATAGGGAATCCCTTATGCTGATTATACTTATCTAATAATTGGTTTGTTTTGTGTGTGTGTGTGCTAATAGTAAACAGGCAGCCATGCACAAGAAAGAGGAAACTCAACGTCAGAAGACAATTGAAGAGGCCCAGGTGAGCCGCAAGAAGACTGCCAAGTACCTGAAGGAGACCATTAGAAGGTAACAAGCTGGAAAGACAATACATGGGTTTAAACATGAACAAGAATATCTCAATGCAATACTGTTTTTGGCTACAGTAATCTGAAGATTTGCAGGTGGAGTCATTGGAGAATTAGCGCATCCTGCTGGCCCTTTGCTCGCAAATCGTTAAATATACTGTATTGCAACCAGGCTTGGAAAATAGATGTGGGTTCTATACAGTGACATTATAGCTAAAAGTGAATGGCCTGATGATTTTGATTTGTTTTTCTAAATTTTGATTAGTATGACATAGTGAATTGTCTTGTCTTTAGCCGTAGCCCCTTTAGCTCAATCCTTTACTCCAGCATTAGTTTTAGCTTCACAAGTGTCAGGCTTTGTTAGCCAACAAGATATCTCTTGAGCCAACAAGATATCTTCGCAAAGCAAAGCAAGAACGTTAACATTAATATGTAGCTGCTAGCTAAACTCAACGGATGCTGTGGTTAGCTAGCTAACTCACCATCTGCCGTTGTATTATAGAGTTATTTGGCACTTTCAGTGTGCATGCAAATCAAAAGAAATTCTAATCAGCTTTTTCACACTTAACACACACATGTACTTAGTGAGTGATATATTTGAGTTTATGTTTCACAGCAAACCAAACATTGCAATGTCAAACACAAGTAGTTGCATACTGCTATGGCATTTTAAGAGTTGTGATTACAAAATTTTTCACCGCCTGAAAGCTGAGATGAACAATATTTTCAAGTAGGGAACTCGTATCTACCATTTTTCCCTCATGAGGTGAGTGCAGCATTTCTCCAAGTTATGAGAACTGACCTCAAGGTTGCTTAGCTCCTTGGAATCCTTGGAATTCTATCATAACACAAACCCTAAACAATAATAACATACATTTTTTCTCTGTACTGTATGTATTTATGTATGTACAGTCATGGTTGAAAGTTTGAAACCTGCAGGTGGTGGTCATTATTTCCTACATTCTAGAGGAATAACCTTATACAATCCTTATCTAAACATCCAATCTTAATGAAGACATCCCAAATAAACAACAATCACAGAGAAATGTGATATGCTTTCACTGTTTATTTAATAAAACGGATTTATTTAACAATATCCCTGTGTGCAAAAGTATGTGAATTCCTTCAATTAGGGGTGATGATTTGGAGTAAATGTCTCCTAGAGCCACTGATCACTCTTTAGCATCTTCCTGGAGGGATTTTCCCCTATAACAGCAAACTGACCAGGTTTCTCACCTGTAGTTATGGGTGTCACACAAACTCCTCTCCAAATATCTGACCTTTGATTGGTTAACTTCATACCCAATTACTTACCTACCTGATTCTACTTGGCTGCTGGATTTGACCAATGAAAGAGGAGGTGACCCTCTGCACAAATTATCTTTTATTTATTAAATTAGTTCAGTTTTACTACATGCACAATTTCCTCTAAAACATATGAAATGTGTAAATATAGATCCTTTTTTCAGTTGGAGTTTGATTAAACTCCAAATTTCTATAATATGCACAAGGGGTGAACAAACTTTCGTGCATGACTGTATGTATTCATATATTAATGAATGTATGTCCCTGTTGTGTTCAGGATGCATCAGCAAGAGGCTGAGAAGGAGCAGCAGAGCAGAGAGTTAATGCAAAAGAGGACACAGGCCGTCAAGTCACTGAAATCTAACATAGCAGCCACCAAAGTAAGCCAGAACACACTCCCTCACTGATACTGTAGCATAATGGAAGTTGACCCTGAGGTTGTTTCTTTGAGTACTGAGGAGAAATACAAGCATTAGCTGTGTGTACTGGTAACACTTTCTATGACGGCCATATCTGTAGTGCACTCATAAGAAATAATGCACTTAATATTATATCAGTGTAATTTTCTGATGTTTGTGTGATGATTATATTGTAAGAAACGTAATGCCATTCACTTCAAGTAAAGTGTCATCAATATAACTCAATGGATAAAGTACAAGGGTCTACAAATGTTAAAAAGTGATTAAAAGCTTGTCTGACGACCTGTTTATGGCTATAATCTTGTAATAGTGCTGCTATAATGCATCAGTACTCTTGTGTTGAGTTATGTGTTCTTTTCACATTGTCCTAAAGCATCATGAGTGCATTATAAAGTCTTATGAGAGCCCTTATAATGCAATATAGATAGTCATTGAAAGTGTTTCCTGTGTTTTAAATGGGAGATCACGTAAACCTTATGCTGCAATATGCTGTCATAGGGTCCAATACTTCATGGATTTTTTGGGTTTACCCTCTAATGGAGTATTTAGGCTAATTTTTCCCAGCTTTAGGAATAGAATCGAGTCACTGAGCCAGATGGAGGCTTCAGGTGGATTTCCATTCTAATAAAATCCTCCTCCGAGGAAGGAGAGAGGTCAGGGAAAAATAAGCTTTTCTTTTGTTGTCAGTACTCCATCGTCCCCTGGAACCCCAAAGGGGTCTATTTCAGCACTGGACTATATATGCTGATGATCGCGATACTTATATGCATGTCATGATGATCTTACAACATTTTTCCATTTCAGTTATGCATTTGATGTTTCAAGAGGAAATAGTTACATAACAACTGTCTCGCCTAGCTCAAATGACTTTCCAGGCAAATGCCTCTCTAATGAGCCTGAATCTCGTCAAATATAGTTTCATTAATTTGGTGTTTTGTCTCCAGGAGAGCTTACTGGTCCAACAAAGCAGAGCCAAGGCGAATGCCCAGAGGAAAGAACAAGAAGAGAGACAACTAAGAGAATCCCTGCAGGCCCAAGGCATCAACAGTAGCAAGCATATATACCAACAGAAACAACTAGAGGAGTTTCAACGAAAGAAGAAGTGTGTTCTGTCCTCCTCCTCTCCTCTCCTGTCTTGTCCCACGTCTATCTCCTCCACTCCTACTCTGTGCAGCCTATGCGTGGGTGTTTTCTCTCGCTGTGTGCTGAGGAAAACATGACCCCATTTCACCATAATGCGATGTTGTTCGATTTTCTCTTCTCAGGGAATTCGAGGAGAGGCAGAAGTCAAAGAGGGTAGAGATCGTAGCCAAAATCCTTCAGGAGACGCAGTTGGCAAAGAGAAGGACGAGTCGCCAGGCGTTGCTGCCCAAGCCCACTCCTACAGACTGGGCCCCGGACCTGGGGAGGGCCAGAGCGAAACTCCTGCACTACCTGGATCCTAAACCCCCCCCTGCCAAGGAGGAGAGAGCTGGAAGAGTGAGTGGCTGGTAACGTCTGTGATGCGTCACTTGAATGTGAAATGAAAGCGTGAAAGAAATGAATTGTGATCAATAAAAAGATTTGATAACACTCTGTGTCTTATGAATGTTTATGACTAGTTATCGATCAGAGGTTTGACTGAAATTAAAAGGTTGTCTGAAACCTCTGACAGATAACGAGTAAAACATTCATGAGATGGTTGTACTTACAATTCATTATACGTTATATTGGTAACCCATTGTGATGCATTACAAGCAGAGAATAAGCCCATTAGAAGCATAGATGAACTTTTCTTACAATATAATCATCAGACAAACATCAGAAAATGACATTCAATTTAATATCATGTCATTAACTTTACAGTGGCAGCGTAAAGTATTCGCCCCCTGTTTTTTGCACACTATGTTTATTATGTCATGCCCTGACTATAATAATTATCATGCACTCACAATGTACTTAAGTATTACCAGACAGTTCCCTTGAACACTGCACTTGTATCTCTGTGTGCGTGTGCGTGTGTGTGTGTGTGTGTGTGTGTTTGTTCTTGGATTTCTGAAAATCCTCCACAATGAGGACCTTTTGCTGGTCCTCACTTCTTTGAGGGGTTTGTTTACACTTATGGCTTGGGTTAATGATTAAGATTAGAACTAGGATTAGGTATAGGTTAGCCGTGTAGGTTAGGAATAGGGGATAGGGAATGAATGTAGTCAATGTAGTCACAAGTACACAAGTATAGTAATATAATGTGTGTGTGTTTTCGACCACCAGCAGAGAGAGTTCAGTGACGACAGCAGCTCCTCCTCGGTGAACTCTGACCTTGAGGACCCGGAGGAGGAGGAGTCAAGCCTTACTGACAACCTGGCTGAGCCTGAGTTTTCTGGACTGTGGGACCAAAACTACGAGGTGCGATGAACATCACTGAAAGCCAAACACAGTACCTGCAATCAGCTGAAATGTCCCATTCACAGCAGGCATATCATTTTTCTCTGGATATTCTTATTCTATTATTTTCATCAGATTAAATCCTCGTCTACGAAAAGCATGAAGGACATGCTGGACACCTAATTCCATTCAAAGCCAATGTCTTAACACTTTAAAAAGTCATTAGCAAGTTGAGATGTAAACAGCAAAGCAAATCCACAGCAGTCCACATGTTTTTCTACCCTTATTTAACCAGGCATGTGTAATAAGAGATTTTTGTATTGAAGCTGGTGATAGGCAATATTTTTGGCATTCAGAATTTTTTAATTTGACCGCAAAATATTCAGTTTTTCCCCAGAATTGTATTCTTGGCAGGGTGGTAAAACCTCTGAAATAGCATTTAGACCGTGGGACACTAAAACACCCAGAATAATAATATTAATGATACTGCTACTACAACTGCTACTACTACTACTACTACTACTACTACTAATCTGGAATCTGATCAATTAATGTTAATGGATTCCCATTGACAACCAGTGTAGTATTGATGAATTTTACAATAAATGTGTAATCAATCGAACCAGATCTGATTTTTTTGGGAGGAATAGTTGCAGTGGGAGGAAGGCTTAGACTCATACAAACCTGGCAGCTGCCCAGTACAACCACCAGCCTAGTGCTCCTGGCCTTTGAGCAGTACGACTGCAGGAGCTGAGGACTAAGTGCTGTGCTCAAGGGCTGCTCCACAGTAGTTGATGGAGGGAAGAAGTGAGTTGGCTCTCTGTCTCAGTCCCCATACACTTGAAATCTGTGGCGACAGGCTTCACTTCTCATTGCACTGGTGCCTTTGATGCCTCCGAGCGAACGTGGTGTTACTGCTCAGAGCTTTGAGCAAGTGACAAGTCAAGTGGAAGCGATCTTTCCTCCTACCTACAGATCAGATGATGCCCTCGTCACAGGCTATGCTCTACTTCTCTGGTTATGTTAGTGCGAGAGATGAACACCAGATAGATCAACAACAAATGAGATGATTCATGAGGGTGAGAATGATGATTAAGATGAGCAATACATTTTTATATTTCTAATCAAGAAAACAAAGCAAGTCGGACATTTTTGTTTTAATCCCAAACCCACTTGACCCTCTAATGGAGTATTTAATTTTTTCCAACTTTGGGAATAGCCTCAATTCACTTCACTATATATTCACTATATATGCTGATGATAGCGATGCTTATATGCATGTTATGATGATGTAATAACTGGGTGTCAGGCTGCCTTTTTCCATTTCAGTTATTATCCATTTGGTGTTTGGGAAGGAAATAATTACATAACTATTTTTCCTAGTTCAAAGTCTTGGAATTGGCCAATTATTGCATAAAACAAAACACATTGAACATCATACTGAAGGGAGGGGCTTTAAATAAATCCTGCCCAGCTCCAGAAGGTTGAGACAGTCATCACAGTCATGTTGTCAAAATTACCATTCTAATAAGTGCCCGTTACTAGTGCTCTCTTAGAACCCTGTAACACCAAGCCGACTGGCCATCGTCCATCGTTGGGCGTAGTTTTTAACAAATCGGCAGATATTGGTCTACGGTAACATTAGGCAGTCTATTAAAATATTGCATTTAGCTTGCCACTAAAACATCTTCCACCTGGTTCCATCTTTCAAAAGAAAGGCTATTATATGTCAGAGCTATTTGACTTCATTATGAAATGTTAATAATTCTGCAGTACCATCATAGTGATTATTGAAATGAATTATCTGTTGCTTCTCTCTGTATGGTTACAGGAGAGCTTGAGTGAGAAGGCTAAGTTGCTGCAGAAAGAGGCAAAGCAGGAAGTGCCTTCGATATCCACTGGGAAGCTCAAAACACCTGCTAAAAAAGTTGTTTGTGGGAAAGAGTTGAAAGGGCCGCCATTCATCAGTAAACCGGAGGTCATCCTCTTCAAGGTACCACACTAGTGTTTCAGTAAAACCTCACATCATGTATAGGATTGTCCTTGTATGTATGATTAAATCATGTTTTTAGAATACTCCCAATCATTTCTAATAAACATTCATGTTTTGTACATTTCTCCCCATTATTTCCTGATTTTTCAAGTGAATAACACCAGCAATTTGAAGCCTGAGCCATGGCAGTGTTGATTTTTCTTTATTCAACCTTTCTTAATGAATTATAATAGCAAGAGACTGACAGACTTCAAATGGCCTGTTGCAGGACTTTGAGGTAGGGAAAACGTACAAGACTAAGATCATCCTGACTAACATCAGCTACACCACAAACTACTGCAAGCTTCTGGGAGTCTCTGCCCAGCTGATGGATTTTATCTCTATCGGGTAAGATTTCTGCATGGGTTACTGCAATATATTCACCATTGGAAGTGAAACTTCCAAACTTCTTACTAAGTGATATTTGCCATGAAAGTAAAACTGATTATGGAGTGACCTCAAGCTCAAAGTATTTGGAAAAATAATACTGCTTTGTCATTTGCTTTTTGGCTTGAAACTAGGCTTTATAGCCATCGTGGCTGAAGTGTGTCATGACGGCAGTCACTCGTTTGTAGCACCATCCTCCATTTTTAAGCAGTTAGAAATGCCAGTAGGTGGGAGGGGGGGTGTCTTGAAATGCCAATGGGTGGGGAGTTTTTGTTCCAATACAGTACAGGCCAGAAAGTGAGTTTCGAAAGCCAGAAATCTCAGCACCTGATGAAGTAATCTTTGAGTCATTTTGTGCTATGGGATAGTAAAAACCTTACTTATCGCCCTTTAAAATATTGAATAAAGAATATCAGGTAAAAAAAAAATCAAATTAAGAAATCACTGATCGTTTTAATTGTCGCGTCAAAAAGTTTGCTTGCATGTCACCGCTTCCCCTTCTTTCCACTTCTTGTCATTTTAAAAGAAGATGAGGTGGACTTGAAGGCAAAGCCTATCCTCCCACATATGGACGCCAGATTGGATCACCACGTTCTAAGTTCCTCTTATGAGACTCAGTGCAGTGAGTCAGTCTACGTCTCTGCTCTCTTTTCTCTCAGCCTGCCAACAGCCCATGGGCCAAGCAGAGATGTGTTGCTCTGCAGGTCACTCACTATGTATCACTTTCCCATCAGCCTCCTGCAACTTGATGTGGTTATGTAGGCCTTCTCTCTCTCTCCTCTCTCCTCTCTCACCTCTCATTTCTCTTCTTTCTACCTGACTTGAGTGAAGAGTCTCCCAGGCTACAGCGGGGTCAGCAGAAAACTACTGTTGCATGTGTGGTTTCTCTCTTTTTACAAAGTGCATTAACAACCAAACATTAAACTCATAAAAAAATCAAATAATTGAAACTACTAAAACAAGATAAATCATCACCAAGCTCTTCCCCGAGACATAATAACAGTGTAGTTTGTCATCCATCATAATCAGGAATTTTTCAAAAATGAAGCATGCTTCTGTATGCCAACAGATTCACGTGGTTTCTGCCAGTCCGTTGCCCCCATCGCACACTCTAGGTCTGTTATACAAAGCTGTGTGTAAAAACCTGATGATTACTCACGCTCTCTAAAACAACGAGAGAGAGAGAGAGAGAGAGACAAGAGAGAGAAAAGAGAGACAAGTGAACCAGGGAACACACTGGGCTTTTTCCACACCAGCCCATGGTTCCCTGTACGCCCCCTGAGTTTCTAAAAATGGCTTCCAACCCCCAGTGTAGTTGTGTTTGTGCCAGAATGGGCTCTTCTGTATCTTTTCACCGCTGGAACTAGAACCACGACGGCCATGGGCTTGTCTTGACTTGGAAGAAAGCCATCACACAGAACGCGTCGGCAGCATTTTTTTGCAGATTGATGTCACTTGGTAGCACATATTGAAAACGACCAGCTGATAGGAAGACATCCGTTTCTGAGCTGAGTTGTCAGATGAAGACCAAAGACGGTGCTGATCAGAAACTCAGAAACAAGAGACACGTGACTTCGACACAGCTCATTAAACTGCAGACAGAAATATTTCTTAACAAGTTGTGGCTACTAGATGTAAAGAATACTAAATTCCACCCCTGTGAAAGTCTTTATGTGATATTTGCCATATTCATGATCAGTGTTTTGATACTGCACTGATTTCTTTAAGAAGGGGCTGTGAGTGTGAGGGGGTTTTAGCTCTGATGAACTGAATAATGAACTGAAGTGCTTATTGATATACTGTAGGAGACGCCAATGGAGAGCAGGCAGGATGCATAATAGAACACACAGCATAGTCAGTAATACAACCGCGGCCTCAGCCTCGTCGCTTTAGTCTACTGCACCGGATATACAACGTGGCCCCGTTTGCAGCACTTTATATAGCGCTCCACCGGGTTTCTTCACTCGGCATTTAATCCCAAGTGAACTGTTCTATTTATTTTTTTCTTCAGAGTTCTTTTTTTTTCTTCTTTTATCCACCTTTCTCAAAGCTCGAAGATAAGATTGATACCAATTAGAGTCAAATTTACAAAAAAAAAAGATTTTGGTGAAAGTGCAATGTGACTTGTCTTTTACAATAATCATCAGATTTTGTCTTGCACTGATATTCCGACTGGTTTGGGATCCTTCCATTCACTTCCAGGTCACAGTGGGCAGCTGGATGGCAGCTTTAGCAGCTCTGCTCCAAGTTCTTCACCTGACATCCAAACCAAAAACTAAGTGACACCTAATGCCTCGGTGCACTCAAGTCACTGTTGACAGTATCTACAGATCATTGAATATGTTGTTGGTTTTACATAAAGCAAAAATGCTGTATATTAACATATTATTAGCTGTTTAATTTTTTGTTTTCTTTTGACAAAGTTATATTGCACCAGCGACATTCAATTTAATTTCGATGTCTATATGGACAAATATTGGTAAATTCATGGTCAAATCTCTATGACAGTCATCTAGCCATCTAGCAATCAGCTATGATGTACCTCTTGAGATCAACCAATGGGGAATCCCCAGCTACTCCCAGCAGTAAACAGTCTGTAAAACACACATATCCCAGCCAGGTTGTTTAGGAGGAGGCCAATACCAATTTTGAAAATTCTCTTTGAGGCAATGGGCAACATCAAGTAGTCTCTCCATGGAGGGAATTAGGATTGAGCGTTTCTGGACATTTCCCACCAGAACTTCCATCAAAGCATTGCTTCAGATTTCTTCAAAATAAGAGGACCACCAAATAAAGTGAACCATAAACGTAAAACGATGCAGCACTTATGAAAACCACAGCTATCGACTCTGCAGACGATTGCTATCAGATCCCAGTGTCACTTTGCATCAGATTAAAACAGTTACCAAGACATAATAACAGTGTAGTTTGGCCTCTATTATGTCCGGGAACTATAGCCGCTGCCTAAGTGTGCTTCTTGTTGCATGCTTCTGACTTATTGTTTATCTATTGAATTTTCGAGAAGCCTCCCTACTGCTCTGGCCCGCTGCCTGCTACACTCTAATCGATTGCTTTGCCTCACGTGTCTCTGCAAAGGCTGCGAGTTTCTGAAGCTCCTCGGGGCAACGTCGGTGTCGGAGGTGACACGTGCTGCGAGATGCCGTTTTCCTCGTGCTTCTTTCCTCGACTCTGAAAATGAACTTTTCTGCCGCGGAGTCAGAATATATTAACGGCTAATTAAGGAATCTGAAACTCCCGACTATTCTGTTCCACATTACAGTGTTTTCATGAGGAACAATAGCTTTATCTTTCCACGGGTTTTCTTCGCAGTGCAAACCAAGCATCAGGTCGACCTTTGACCCCAACTCCTTCTCCTGCCTCTCCACTACTCTCCCGAGATTCCTCATACTTTAGCATTGATGTAATGATGCTAATCTTTTGTAGAATGCTGCATGTTGCCCACTACATTCTATGTGTTACTATAAATGCAGTATGTTTCGTTTTATGCTGTTGCTGCACACATATGCACAGACTCTTCTGCACCCACACACAGATTGCTCTTCAGAAATATCAATATCAAACATTTCACTCTGAACTGAACCACACAATATTATACTGACTAGCTTACAAAACATTAAGCTTAGAGTTTTACCAGAAGAGCAGCATTTTGTTTAGCATGTCTGGCTATGCTATTAGTATTACATACTGTATTCAAAATGCTAATTTTCTTTTTCTTAACTCTTTGTGTTTCAGCTTTGAGCCTCCTGGCTGTATGTCAACTGGCATGGCCTGTGACATGCAGGCGATTTTCCAGCCTATGGTTAGTCACACCACCATTGCCTTGGGGCATCTACATGCTATAGTTATTAGACACTGTTAGGTCCAGATCTACTAAACGTTTTCAGGGGCATTAGCACTTTTTGCACTTTGTCACTAACCAGACACACCAGCATTTAAAAGTTAAAAGTTGTAGACTTTTGTACTTTAACATGTATTTTGAGATGAAAGTTGTAGCGTGCAAATATTGAGGAGCTTATAATTTAATAAGCCAGAAAACACTATTTTGCAAGTAATATTTAGCACCTAGAGAAAATTCCCAACCTGTGCCAATTAGCCTACTGTTGTGTGCTACATACTCTACATACAAAATTGCATCTCATAGAGGAATGACTATAACTATAGGGAACAGACAGTTCCTAATTCATAAACGGCCGTAATATATTATTATGCACTATTCTGTTTTATCCTTTTAGGGCTTGATTTTGAGCTGTTCCTTTTCAGATTTAGACTAATCAATGTACACACTGAGGGTTTTGGATTGGCTTTCACTTGTGCACAGGCTTATTTAAAACCTTGGATACCTTGTCCCCATCGGTATGGTGGAAAAGCAGACAAGGAGCTTTTCATCTTAGGTGTTGGCTTTAAATACTGTTCAGTTCTGTTTAGTATGACGATTGAATTGGAAACTTGCCCTTAGGACATTCATTTGATAAAAACATACATTCCTAAAAGCTGAAGTGATTTAGGCTATTCGCAATTGTTGCTCATAAGAAATCGTTGGAAAGCTTTTGTTATTTTACACCACAAGATGAGTTGCTGAACAACTGATTTCTACTAGGCTCACCAACAAGCCAGTCCCCAGTCGCGTTGATCACTGCATTGAAACTTTGCAAATTTTGGCCACATCTGCATCACATACCAATTGAATATTCATCTAATGTTTCTTCCTATTGCCATAAGTCACTGTCTTGCCAAAGTATATATAGTCTTTGGTGCATCTGCTCATTGCCGTTAAGAATTCTCCTTGTGGAAGCGTTGTTCCCAAGTTGTCTTGGAACAGAGAATGCATCCTTACAGTTTGAGATCAATCAATGAAGGCACGCAGCTGTTCATTTTACTAGCTGTTATAACCAGCCCTGTAGTCGATTGAAGTAATCGGAGGACAGAGGACGGATCTATATCTGTCCTCTGCATTCTGCATTGAATCATACTTCGAGTGTTATTGAGAAAGGCTTTTAGATTCTAAATACCATGTCACATAGCTCCAGTCATTAAGTGACATTAAGCAACACATTGTCCCATCATCTGATCCTTGCAGATCAATAAGGACCTGGAAGGAGAGGTCCAGTTTGCCTCAGCCGTGGGCCCCTTCGCTGTGCCCATCAGATGCACCATAAAGAAATGTCATGTGAGTAGAGTGTTTGCCAGCAGCACAGAACAAGAATGTTGTATTTCTTGGAGTAGCTTTGCTCTTTTCTCATGTCTTTCAGTTTATATACTGTGTGGCATACTTACTTGACGTGATAACAGGATAACAACAACAACAATAATTTTAATAACAATACTTGTGTGGCATCTAATCAAAATGTCTCATTAGAATCATTCGAGGTTAAGGGCTTCCCATAGACAACTAGTGTAGTATTGATCAATGTTAAAAATAAATATCCAAGCAATTAAACTGCATCATACCAGAGGTGGGCGACACTGAGGCGCCAGGAGAGTGCAAACTTCTGCTGAAGGCTGTCTATGTGTCCACCAAATTTCATGGAATTTTTTAAGATATCCTGCGGGCAGACGGGCAGACATAGAGAGAGACAGACAGACAAACTAACAGGGGTGAAAACACAACCTCCTTGACAGAGGTAATAATGTGTGCTCAAGCTGTCAGCTCATCAATGCTAGCCCCAACTTTGCGAATCTCTCCTCTCCCCAGCTGGAGGTCGACAGCCACCTCATCGACTTTGGTTTGCACGTGGTGGGCCAGACTATTTCACGGACTATCACCTTGACCAACAGGGGGGCTCTGGCTACCCTCTTCAGCCTGGACACCTCCATGTGTCCCAGTCCAGAAACTAGCTGCATCCAGATGCCATCCCAGGCCTCTACCAACGCACAGCAGGTCAGTCTGTCAAACCTAGACGTCAGCAGTCGCGGGTGTCCCGTCTGGCCTGAGGGTGATGATTTGGTTAGTGTGAAAAGATGAGACGAGATATGAGAAAAAATGTGAATTACAGAATTATGAGTGTGTGCAAAAAACAGCAGTAGAATATACTGGATCAAAGAAAAAACTAATGAACTATGTCCAATATGAAAAAATTTAATGGGAGATATGAAGAAAACTAATATGTGAATTCACAGGTTATATACGTGTGTAAAATGTGCAGATCCACAAAAGGACATACATTTGTGCAGGTAGTTCAATGTGTCATGAATTATTGTCGTGTGTGTGTCTGTGTGTCTGTGTCTGTGTTGTATGCTGACAGGAGACTAGCAGTCAGAACACTTCATCTGACAACCAGAAGAGCTCTGCATCCAAAAGCACCAGAGAACTCCCATCAAAGCCAGAGAGTCAGGAGCTCTCGATGGCCTCACAGCAAGAGCAACCAGGTAAAGCTAACACACACACACACACACACACACACACACACATACACACACACACCCCGACTGTTTAATCACTTTAAAATGGATAATTGGTTAATTTATAAAGGATATTGTACATTATGCAATACAAAATGCAAGGACGCCAGAACTGTAGTATACACACCTAAATACATTTATTTAAAGATTGAGAACATTGAAGCATGAAAAGTTTTATATCTGAACAACATTGGCCTTTCATTAAAAATCACATATGGGCCAGTCAATGTCGTCTGATATGATGCAGTTTGATTTATTACATATCTATGTTTATTGTAGAATAGATCAGTACTGTTTTTTAGTAGTAATATTTTGTTTTGTTTTACATGATCATTTTCTTAAAAAAATATAGGAAATTGGTAAATATACTAGATCCTTTATTTCAGTTAAGAAAAGGCTAATTTTGATTAAATACAAATTGCATGGTAAAATCTCAACAAATCTGACTCTGTGTGTGTGCGTGTGCGTGTGCGTGTGCGTGTGCATGTGTGTGTGTGGATGTGTCAGAGGCATCAGGTCCAGAGGCTGCTGCTGGTGCCAGTGTGCCGTCAGATGAGGTGGAAGCCCTGATGGACCAGAGCGTAGCAGACTCCAGCAGCATCACCCTAGGAGAGGTCAGCGTCGGGTGGTAACTCATCACTCAGTATATATATATAGTCATATCACAGTAATATTATGACATTGCCCAGAAACAAGTCATGAATTACAATTTCAATTTCAGAAGAGGACATTTATTCCAAAAAACATGCATAGGATAGGGACTGAATCATCATCATCATCATTATCATCAATCATTAAACTGTTCAGTAACACTTCTTAATGCTCCTAAGGCACTGTAGTCATTATAGGTAGTCATTATAAAGCATCATAAATCAGAGCATGATATAATAAACATAGTGTGTGTGTGTGTGTGTGTGGCGAGAGCAAATACTTATGGGACAACTATATACGTAGTTAAATAGTTAATGACTTTGGAAGTAATTTTCTCGTGTTTGCTTGATGACTATATTGTAAGAAAAGTTCACCTCTGCTTCTAATGGGCTTATAATCTAATTGTAATGCATCACAATGGATTCATAGTGCAGAATGTGCAGAATTTTTATTTTATTTTTCATTAAATAGAACATAAAGTGTTACCAAATATCCTCCCTTACCCACTGTGCTATATGAAAACACTCAGTGTGTATACATATGAGTGTGTGTACACACTCCTATCAGCACAATTAATCTGTAACTTTCACCCACAAACCTTCAAAACCCATATCAGTTGAACCCTAGGGTTTTTTATATGGATTGCAGTGCTTATCTGTGGACTGTTTACTGTTTATTTGATAGACAATCGGGTGTAGGCGTTGATGTTGCTCAGGTGTGTACATCACCTCCCCCGTAGTTTTCCCCCTAATAGAGAGACACATTAGGCTGCATGCTCTCTCTCTCTCTCTGATGAGCCAGACTATTATCTTTGTCTGTAGCACACCACTGCTCCCTCCTCCACTTCTCTGTCTTCGTTTTTATCACTGATGTCATGTGTGCCCGGCGGCCCATGCAAAGTTCTGGAGTTGTTCTGGGTTCATTACGTCTCTCTGGTGGGGGGGTAATGACGCATCGCCTCTCCCTCTGCGCCCGTTATGTGTGTGTATTGCATGTGCTGTACCGATGGCTCCAGCCTCGATTGTCATTGACTGATTCTTCCACATTGCTTGGATGAAGGCTGCTGTGTTAAATAGCAGATTATCAGGCAAGCTATTATGGCCCAACGCTATTGAGTCGGGGTTGCTGCATGAAAGGGCTTTTTATTTTTTTATTTTGAAGTTTTCATTATTGCTCTCACCACCTTGTTGCTGTGTAGCAGAACAGATGACACACGCAGCCTTTTACTGTAGTTTCAATTTGAAGTAGCACAGCCCACTAACTTTATCATTTGTTTTCCCGTACAAATGGTCTTGTTGTCATGAACTGGAACGGGTAAGCTAAACTCTGTCTGGTGTGCGCTAAATCACCTTTGAAATCAAAACAGCACAACCTCAACCTGTAAGTACAGGACCTATACAGCCCCATGGCACCTAGCTAGATGTGCAGCATCAACTGTTACTGTAGTTTAAGTTCCTACAGTCATCGGCCCAATCCCAATTCACCCCTTGGCCCTACCCCTTCCCCTACCCCTCGTTTTCGAGTGGCCCTCGCTCTTCGGCTTGCCCCTCGGAACGGAGTTACAGGGGCAATCTTCCCCTAAGAATTGGGACAACCCTTCAAGACCCTGATACGTCATCACGTCATTGTCGTTGGCGTTTACGTAAACAGACGTGACGAGTTTGTTGGCGGACATTACTATAGATAGATGGATGGCTCTTTATTGTCCCCGAGGGGAAATTGCAGTTTGTAGCAGTGCAAGACAAGATAGGGGCACGCATCACTATACAATAAACAACTTTGGTCAACAGGCTTGTATAAGATTGTAGCCAAGTCGCTATGCTGTTGGGTTCAGGATGGACAGATAGGCGGGACACAAGGGTTCGAGGTGGCGGCACGCCGGGTTTATTCCTCTTAAACATATACTTAATATATAAACATTATAAACAGTCTCGTCACAGTGTCTCTGCCGCACTCTGCGGCTTGGCGTGTCCTTCCTTCCTCTCCTGTTCCCGGCTCACTGGCAAACATATATACAGACACACACACACACACACACACACTGATCCGCCGCAGCTGGTACCTGGGCGGGGCGAACCCGCCTGCCAGCCCGACTCCATCTCCCGCCCCCAGCCAACGGCCGAACCACACCCCCCAGTCTGCCACAGTGTCCATTCAATTGTCTCATGTAAAAACAGCTCACTGACAAATATACAGAATCGATTCATTAAGTGGAATTGGTAGTCGCTAAATAGTTGGTGATCGTGTCTGGGAGCAATTAGCCGTTAACCTGTTGAGTAGACTTTCTACTACCTCAGTTAGCTACGGACAGGCGGTGTTGCCTGTGGGAAACAATACGTTGGGTTGTTTTGGCCTGTCAGAGGGCTACACGCTGCAAGGTTAGATGGGTAACTTAGTGTGGGTGTGTAGGCCCAGGCACGAACGACTCGTGTGGTATTCTTTCCCATGGCAAGGAGTTGTTTGTTGGTTGGGGGTCGAATTGATATTTCGCCCTGGTAGTTAGGCTAGCGGTGGTAGCCTAGGTTAGCCTGATTCATGCTGTTCTGCTGAATTGAGGGTGCAGGGGATGTAGGAGTCACCAGATAGTGATAGTTCGTGTTAGGCTAGACATAATTTTGGCTAAACACTGTATTGGAGCTGGCTGTATGCCAATGGCAACAAGTCATGGATAGTGTGGTGGATTGTTTCTTGCGTGTGGCGTCCTGTAAAGCTACCTGTAGGGTGCGTGGTGTGCTGTATCAGCTTTGTTTTTGAGTGTCTGGTTGAGCTGGTGTCAATTTGCTGATGTATCATGGTATTGGTGATAGTGAATGTGTGATGAGCGAGATGAGATCTACATCTGCCCTTGCTGAGGAGCTCATACAGCTGCCTACTCAAACACAGTTCAGGAGTTATAACAGGGTGCAGTTAGCCGTATTGGCTGAGAAGGATGGCATAGTGGTGTCGCCGTCAATGTGCAAGAAGGAGCTGGCAAAACTGGTGAAGGAACTGTAGCTTGGAAGAGTTGTGGGCAGAGCAGAAAGAAGAGAGGGTGCGTCAGGATAGGTAACAGAAAGAGGAGAAAGAGAGGGAAAGACAGGAGAAGGAGTATGACCGCAGGCTCGAGCTGGAGAGGCAGGAGTGTGAGAATAGGTTTGCACTGGAGAAACTAAAGATAGAGGCTGAGAAAGCAGCTCACGAGAAGGCTCCTCCACCTGATTCCACCTTCAGCCTTAGCTCAGCAGAGAGGCTTCTACCCCACTTTGGTGAGGAGCAGGCGGACATGTTTTTTGAAGCTTTTGAGAGGGTGGCCACTGAGTTGGCCTGGCCACGTTCAAAGTGGACGCTACTGGTGCAACGGGCTCTGGTAGGTAAGACTCAGCATGCATTGGCAATGTTGGATGGTGCTCTTGCACTCGATTATGACACGGTCGACAGCCTATGGTAGTGTGCCTGATGAATATTGTAGGAAGTTTACAGCTCACCAATGTAGGGATGGTGAGTCCCACCTGGATTTGTATCGTAGACAACAGATACTTATGGGCCGTTGGTTAGCTGCTTATAAGGCTGATACAGTGGAGGCTCTGACAGAATTAATTTTGATGGAGCAGTTTAGGAGTTGTCTCTCCTCTGATGTTGTAATTTATGTAGCTGAGCGTGATGTTAAGACTGTCAAGGATGCATCAAAGCTTGCAGATACTTGGGAGGTTATTCATTATTATTATTGGGCTTGGACACCATGAGAGGGGAGGCCATGATAGAGTTTCAAGGCCTGAAGGGAATCGGCCTAGTAAGGCTCCCCCCAGGTGGGATTCCAGCCTGGGGGTAGTGGCCAGAAGTTTTCTGATCGCCCTGTTCAATCCGAAATACTCTCGAGATGTCATCTGTCACTACTGAAAAAAGCCAGGGCATATTCGGTCTAGCTGCCCAGTGCTACGAGGCAGGGGTGACCATGACCGGGTAGTGGCGTTGGTGTCTGCCAGGACACAGGCTCCGAGGCTCTGGCGGTAATGCCTGCCGGTGTTGTTGCAAAAGAGCCCCAGGTATCCGGCTCCCCTTTTCTCTCTCAGGGCTCTGTAGCATTGACCAGTGTAAATCCAGGAGTCCCTATACAGATTCTGAGGGATAGTCTAACCCCCGCTACTTGTCATGGGGCAGAGACCCAAGTAGAACTTGCTGATACGTTTATGGCCCACCTAAACAAAACACTGACAGAACGCCGCCTGAGTTGGGATGCTCTGGTGGCGGCTCAGTTAGCTGATCTTCAGGTAGCACCCTTGTTCAGTTTGGTGGAAGAGTTATTTGCAGGACCGCATCCTCATGCGGCACTGGCGGCCGCCTAGCAAGCCTGCAGAGGCATGGAGTGGGTTGAGGCAAGTGGTGTTACCCCGTGAGTATTGTGAAGGGGTGCTGAGAATAGGACATGCTGGGCCAGTGGCAGGTCATGTGGGTGTGAGGAAAACAGTTGAGAGAATTAGACATCACTTCTGGTGACCAGGGGTGCTTGAGTACTGCCGGTCTTGTGAGCAGGTTCGTACAGTCATGAAAAACCTGGAAAATCATGGAATTTGAAAATTCCCAGCAATTTCCAGGCCTGGAGAAGTTTGGGAAAAATAATTAAACCCAGAAAGTTTTGGAAAAGTCATGGAAATTTTCACTTCACAAATACCTGTATAATAGAGTATATGTGGTTCAGTTAAGATCAACAGAGAAAAATCTGTATTGGTGAAAAAATACTTGAACAATGAAGTCCCTACTGACGTCAGGACAGCAGAGTCACTGCACATCTTTCGCCACAGGCTGAAAACCCACCCCTTCAAGAAACACTACCCTGACCCTTCCTCTTAGCACTTGCCTATTTGTCTGAGCTCTTGTTTATTTTATTTACTTATTTGTCTCATTTGTTTAATTAAAAAGTAGGTAGCTAACTTATTGCACTTTTACCTCAGCACTGGTTATGCTCTTAGATGCTTGTTTAGCAAGGAAATGCACTTACGATTTCTGGAGACTAGTAGTTCTAAATGACTGTAATGTCAAGTGACTTGACGTTATGTTGTACTCTGTAACATCGGACTCCAGCCTGAGTTTTAGCTTGTACTTTGACAAGATGTAAATTCGCGCAATGCCAGGAAAATGCCAATTTAATAATGTCTGGCAAGTATAAGGCATGGCTTGAGAAAGATGTGCAAAATGTGGACTGTGTAGTAAAACGTTCGACATTTCGAACTTGGGAGAGGCAGTGCTAGCTAGCCATGCTAAAAGAGCTAAACACCAAGCAGCTGCGCATGAATCAACTCTCAACCCCATCACCGGCTTTTTCACCCCGGTGACCAATGTGACCCGCTGCCAGCTGCAGTGCTTCCCTCTCGTCCACCATCAAACAAGGGACCATTTCGGGTGCTGTGTCCAGAAACTAAGCCCTAACTGCAGAGGTACTGGGGGCGCTAAAGGTAGCTAATTCTCACTATTCCTACAAGTCATGTGAAGACACAAGCCCGCCTTTTCAGGTCTTGTTCCCCTACAGCCAGATAGCTGCCAGATATGCATGCGGTGAATGCAAGTGCTCATATATATGTACTTTTGGACTGGCTCCTTATTTTAAGAAACTGACTTTGTCCGAAGTATCTAAGCAAAGATTGTATGTCATGTTATTTGATGAAAGCCTGAACCACCATTTACAGGCTAAACAGTTAGACATGAACGTCAGGCTATGGGACGGGCCCGAGGTGATTCATCATCATCATCATCATCATCATCATCATCATTCATCAGCTCAAGATATCGCTGAGAAAATGAAGGACTTGCTTTCAGAAATAGGAATCACAAATCTCATCTAAATCTCAATGGACGGGCCGAACGTGAATAGGAAAGTGTTCAAAATACTCCAGAAGCAAGTGCAGAATGATGTGGGGAAGTCTCTAATTAACATCGGTTTGTGTGGGTTGCACATACTGCACAACGCATTCAGAGCTGGTAAATCCAGGCTCAATGCCTCTTATATCTCCGTCAGGGCTCCTGCAGCATAGCTGATTTTTCAGTGAAGTTCAGGATAGCAGCAGCTGAGTCAGGGTGGAATGATGAGTCTCTTCAGGGGGTGTTCACTAGCGGGCTTAGTGACACTATTAAGGTAGAGTTGGCCATTAGAGATGAAACTTGGAGTTTAGAGGAGTTAATTTCCCTGGTCATCAGGTTAGATAACAGGCTCTGTGAGAGGCGTAGGAAGAGAGCTAGCCGTCCTCACTCTCAGTCTTTCTTGCATTCATCTTCCTCACCATCTTCAAGACCAAGCCCCTTGTCCATCTCCCAGTTCTCGTAGCCTTCCTGTGGTTCCCGAAGAGGAGCCTATGCAACTGGTCGGGATCCGCCTTTCCCTGGTGGAACACCGCCGTAGGATGGACTCTGGAGCCTACATCTAATGTGGCCGGCCAGGCGTGTCATCACCTTGCTACCTGTCCTCTTCAGCCAAAAGAGGAGGCTTGCCAGTGATGGTGGGGGTCCTGGCGAGCCAAGACCATTCTTCCCCTTTCCCTCGGTCCTGTATGCAGCTTTATGCCACCCTCGTGCTAGACCAAATGTCCGGTGCGGATGAGAACTTTTTGGATGCCAACTGCACTGCCCAGGATGGCATAGCGGTGGAATCACTCGCCGCTCCCCTCGACACCAACGCTCTGGACGGCAGACTCCTCGCCCGTGTTACCCACAGCACCAAACCCCTGAATCTGGTCCTATCTGGAGATCATCTTGAGTCCATTCAATTCCATGTCCTTCCTTCTCCTCATGCTCCTCTAATTCTCGGTCAACCCTGGCTAAAGCGGCATAATGACCACTTCGATTGGGTCTCCAGGAGAGTGGTGAGTTGAAGCTCTTTATGCTACTCCTCCTGTTTGCAGTTTATCCTGTCTCCTGCGGGGGCCGCTGTTCCCCTGCCTGTTCCTGAGCCTCCAGACCTTACTACCATTCCTGCCTGTTATCATGATCTCGGTGAAGTTTTTATTAAGCATCATGCCCTTACTCTGCCCCCGCATCATCCCTATGACTGCACCATTGACATTCCCCCTGGAGCCCCCCTGCCTTCCAGCTGTCTCTATAACCTGTCCCATCCA
>CABFOQ010019272.1:0-14151 GCA_900660455.1 Gephyroberyx darwinii
GGGTGTAAATTGTGTTGCCATGGCAAAGTGATATGAGCAGAATAAAGTAACCTTGAAGGTGTTTCATTTTTTTATCTTATATGCCAAACAATGACAAGTCTATATGGCCCGGACAGCTCAGTTGGTAGTGCATGCGACTCTCATTTTCAGGGTCATGGGTTTGAGCCCCACATAGTGATAACTATCACCCTTGTAAGTCGCCTTGGATAAAAGCGTCTGCTAAATGACTGTAATGGAAAGTCTTGACAACATGAACTGCTATTCATCTCGTGTTCTTAATTTTAGAAGAAATAAGTTAAGTATTGTCTGGAGGATGAATGAATCTTATAGATTCCATTGCATACTGAAGACCTTTTGATTTTGTAAAGGCTTTTGCCTTGCTTTTCCACAGAGTGATTGTTTTTAATTGCGTAAGGTGTCATGCTTACCCAGGTAATGCATATTTCCTACCAAGGGAGAGTCATGTTGAGTTGCAGTCACCCAAAAGTCCTTACACTGAACACACCCTGCCAAGCTGGGAATCCACTAAATCCTTCTATTCACATGCTTGAACAGCAAAACACAGCAGCTAGCTGCGCGTGCACGTGTGTGTGTGTGTGTGTGTGTGCGTGTGTGTGTGTGTGTGTGTCCCTGCCTGTCTGGGTGAAATCGGCCAACTCTATGTTGCCTACTCCTCACTTCGGTCATGAAGGAAGAGCAGCTACACAGCTGGACCAAAGTGTCCAATTACCATCACACACACACACACACACACACACACACACACACACACACACACACACACACACACACACAAGTACACACAAGCATGCACACACTGAGAGCAGAAGCAGGCCTTACATCCACTATGGTATTCTGTCATCCCAAAGTCCCCCCCCCCAGCACCTGAGACTGTTCACTGGTAGTAAGCGAGGCTGGCTAGAGACTTACACTCACACACAGTGAGTACCTGCATGCCTGTGTATGCTACAGCAGGAATAAATATTTACTTCCCTTTGTGCATCCAGACCCCAGACTGATACACTGTGGCTATTTATTGATATACTTAATTTTCTGTAGTATTTCTGTATTTCTGTAGTGTTAATGCAGATTGGCACAATGTCGGGAACTGACAGTTTTGGGATAGACTACTGACTCACAGAAAGAAAGCAGCGCTTGGGCTTGGATAAAGCTGCATTATGTAGTTTGGGGTCAAATATATCAATCAGTAAAAAGCAAGAAATTAACGGTTTTGCTGTGTTAGCCCTACCTTTCCACCCAAGTTACAACAGAAAACACATCTTCTACACCCCTTGTTCATTGACGATTATGATCAATGGAGTGCTAAGCAATACCAGCCCCAAAGTCAGAGCAAATGCAGTGTTTGCATCACACTGTAGATCATCATCTCTATCTACCTCATGGTTCATTGTAGATGGTTATTTTTGCCAGTTGTATCTTAAAATGAAGCAATCTAGTATATCTGAGCGTTATTATGATCAGTAGCTTGGAATGATATTTGAAGTTTGAAATTGGACTTTTACGGTTAGAGAAATGATATCTGGCAGAGAGATAGACACTGACAGCGAAACAGAAGCCTCAATCCGGAAAGAAAGGGCGTTATGCATAGAGAGCTAATTATGAGCACATGAAAGAGGAGAGAGAGAGCGGCAATATAAATCAGACATTCCTTTCCAAGAGAGTCACACATGAGCTGCCTCCATTCTGTCCATCAGCATTCTCAAATGAGGCTTTTCCTCAAGGCCGGCTTTGGACAGCTGGGACTGAGAGATTGAGGCTTTAGCACAAATCCCTCCTCCTCCAGTCACTCGTGGGGCTCGAGCGTCCGCAGACACACAGCTTGCACCTCAATCTGCCTGTGTGATATAGGTAATCACAGCTGCAAAACTGTAGGCACACCTTTACAAGAGGGGGGACTAATCTTTGCATTCTTGGTGCAAGGGGGGGATTGCAGCAAGGACATCGAACATCTGAAGACTTGGAAGCTAAACTGTGTGAGACTCAAATACTGTGGTTATATTGTATACATACAGCACATATAGTATGTGTGTGTATGTATACAATATAACCAGCCACCCTTCATTATTGAGTGTGTTCTATTCCTAGTCAGATTAGGTGATCACATTGAAATGAAACCACCTTTCTTCAGCAGCCCGAGACCCAACACCGCCCTAAATATATCAGGGACAAACATAGAGGTGGGCAAGCCGCTGCATCCCAGACTTAAACTGCCTTCTAAATACTGTAAACTACTTCGAGCCTAAAATGAAATCCATAAACAGCAGCGTTGACATGTTAAAAATAGGCACTTTAGCCTGACAGTTTGCAAAGATTTTCTGTATTCATGCCTCAAGCAACAACAAAACACACTAATGGAAGACAACCTGTGTTGTTTCGATGAGCGGTGGAAGCACGGATAGAAGATCACAGTGTCATTTTGAAAGTAAGCATGGATATTTTCAAGACAAGTCAGAAAAGCAATATTTTGACTCAGTGGGAGAGACTCCTTAGGAGCTCTGCTTTCAGCGGTTTCTTTGTTTCTTGTCTCTCACACGGCTGTTTAGCATTTCTTATCTCGCACGATTTGGATTTCAGCCTGGAAAGTTTCAGTGTGAGGTTTGCGTGAGCAGATTCCTAGCCGCAGGTTCCCAGCAGAAGGTTGGCACTGCCTGGATCTCAGACTTGCTCCACCTGATTCCCCCGAGAGACTGTTGGGGAAGCACCTTCAGGGGCATATTTAATTTGCAAACAATTGAAAAACCAAAGGAGAGGTACTTCTGTGCCCTGTGGTACCAATTAGCAGCTAAGCAGTATAGTCTCACCACTGTCTTCCCACTGCCCCCTGAGAGCATTTACGTATAGAAAAACACAGAAGTGAGCAGATTTTTATCTGTGATGTCACTCCTTTACCACTTCCATGGCGATTAGGATGCTCCACTCTTTTGCAGGGATGTTTTTATTCAGTTTTGGAATAGTTATTATATGACATCACATATTGTACAACCTGATGCAAGCCTGACTAGGAGTGGCATCACATCTTTTACGTGTCACACTGTCTCGCCGGCTGGCAAGGCAGGGCTGCAGGGCTGAAGGAAATAACAAGGCTGTCTTATCAAAGCCCTTTCATCCAGAATCTTCAGAGCACTATGTCCATTGAAATGACCATCATTTAAAATAGAGTACGTGTTTCAATATTTCACTTGTCCCCCTGACTGACTTTCAATGTTTTACTAACTATTACAGCATGTCTAAATTGTAGGCCTTCAATGTAAATATAAATGCAAAGCAAGTGTTTACGACAATAATCCCAACTTGCATGTCTCTTAAAATCATGTGTAGTGTTTTAAAGCTTCTACAGCAAAGAGAAGAACATCACAGAGCCTTTTATGACTTCCACTTTAATCTTAAAAGGCAGAAAACAAAAACACAATCAATGAGTTTGTTATTTAATGGTCAGCAAAAGCGTATGATTTTTGATTAATGTCAAAATGAAATTGTATTCAATTGCTGGAAACCTCACAACGTACAGTACCTACTCCTTTCTTCATTCATGGTAATGTGCTCTGACCACAGCGCCACCTTGGCCCCACGGTCCTCACCATATGAATTTGTGTAAAGGTCAAAGGTCTAAGAGACACTGGAGATACGGTGATGAACATGGACAGATAACGGCCTTTCTGACTTAATTGCAATCTTTCGGTGTGTATGTATGTGTGTGTGTGTGTGTGTGTGTGTGCATGTGTATTTTCTTTATTTGAGTATGGTTCACCTCTAAGCCAGAGAGTTCATCCGACCAGCCCCCCTGCAGTCAGTTTGAGATGACATTGACATTGACGTTGAAGATCACAGGAACATGGCACAAGCTTGCGAAATGAAAAGCACATTAATTCATTACATATTGGACGTGCATATTTTCAGTTGTTTTTTTAATTTAATGGTGATAGTTACTGAGTACAGACAGCAGCAGGGCTCTCATGATTTCACAGACTGTCCAAATTGCTTGTTTTCAATCAAGCAATAACATCCCATTTTTTGAAAAAGAGAATTATTTTCATATTTAGCCCACAAACATTTATAATTACATCATAATAACTGCAATACAATAACATAATTATTATAATTGCTGGATTATTCTCTATTTTATAACATGCATATACTGCGTCACAGCGTCACAGCGTCACAGCGGTGATTAACACAAATTTATTTGAAAATGCAATAGGCCTACATTAAAGGGCGTTTTGTCACTGAGAGATGACTACATTTTGAAACTAAAACGCTGCTTCCCTGCCAGCTGTTTTCTGTTGTCCACTTGCACGTTCCATAGTGTGTCTCTAGAGAGAAATATAGAAGGGATTGTCGTCTGTGAGTTCTTTTCTCTGGACTACAGGAGGCCTAGATTGTCCACAGATAATGGCTATCCTGATAATGACCCAACAGCTTCCTCCCATATCAATCAACAAAGCATCACCATCACCCTTCCTGTATTACAAAATGGCACATTTTAGTTTTTATTATGCTGCACAGTGGAATTTGCTGATTCCCAGCATCTAAATGTGAGTTCTCTCCCCCTTTCCACTTCAGTCTCTCCATGCAAAGTAATCACACCAGTCTTTACCAGTCTTAGAGAGCGGCTCCTCTTTGTTTCTGATACTGACTAGGCCTGTGTGCTGCTCCCTTGAGTACTACTGGGTGGCCGGGGTCCAGGGCCTTTTCAAGAGTACATAGTGATACTCTGTATAGCAGAGACCCGCCACACACAGTGACCATGAGGAGGCTAAAGAAGCTGCTGCTACTCTGCATGACGCCACAGTGCACAGACAGTGTGGAGCTGCCTTGCACTGCTTCTTAAAATACAGCATATCATTGGCCTCTCACACCTGACAATATCCATTAGACTTGCTCTTTGGTAAATCTCCATTCTTCATCGCAAATAAAGTTTGTGCATAAACCATTAGATCCTTCCAGTTAATCAAAAGCCACACAGAGGGATAATGCATGTGGAAAAACTAACAAGAAAGGTGGCCTGTTAGCTATCTATAGTAGTTAGACAGTCATTCCTATATATGCCTATCAGTCACTGTAAATGGGAATCCTGAACCCAATCTGACTCAATATATAGATATAAAAAGCATCTCCCTGCAAGTGTGTGAATCCAAGAATCCTTGTGATTCATTGGCTCACCTCTAATAGCATCTGGCGGAGATGTGGCTCATTGTCATGCACCCCATGGTGCTATCTGCCTCTGGTCCGCATGCAGTGCTCACTGGAGTGAACTACACCAAGCCTCTACTGGGGGGAAGAATCAAAATGACTACACTGCTGGCAATGTATTCCACAGAATTTTCCAAGATACTAAAATATTTCACAGTGCCATCAAAATAACTAAATTTGGATAAAACCATACACACAGCACATAAAATCTACTGTCTGCTATGTAGAGAAGCATTTAGTGCATCGCATAAAATGGGAGGTGACATCCAGCTCACTAGAATTATTCTATATTAAATGAGCAATACTGTTGTAGTAAATTTCGTATTACTGATGGCAGTGCTGGTAATTAGTGGCTAAATTCTGCACGATTCCAAAAATGATTAAAGTCCTTTGAGGAACTGCAGAGGGAAATATTTGCATTGTAACTAATGGTGTCTGAATGGTAGCATTCCGTCTAAAACAACGGTTATTTTGTTGACATACATTAAACAAATGAATGTGTTTTTGCTCATGGGAATCTAATTTGCGGTCGTAATAAACTACTGCAGTGGAAAATGCCGCATGATGGAAATTCGCTTGCATTCATAATTTAGCAAGTAACTAATTCTGACTCTGCAATCATGGCAGATATTTTTTGTTGAAATTACATTATTATAGTCTAATAATGTAGATGCAGAGCTGCAAATTATTTTTCATTGCAATCTTCTCGTGGTACACAGCAATACTTGAGAAAGAAAACTGTGTTGGATAGATATAATGTGTTCCTTTCTTTGACATGAACATCAGACCTTTCATGCCATGCAAAAATATATCTGGAGAAAATGTCTTGAGGGTATGATGTCCTCTTGGCTTCTCCTGTACTCAACAGCCTATAACGTTACTTTGTTTTTCTCAAAACCCTCATTTAACCAGGCAGTATGACAAAGAACTCACTGATATTTACAGCATGGGTGAGTAGTTGCAAGAGGAGGCATCAAGCAAACTTACACCTACAATACCTAGTAAACCTTCACTTAGCGATCCCACGTTATTACGCTGCGTATACTACCGAAGGTGCTGCTATAGCATTGTAAAGCTGTCAGTAAAGAAATACTAATTCATGGTGGCGTCAAAAAGAGCAAGGTCGTTTTCCTGTCGCTAAAATACTTAGCTCGTTATTCCTCTCGGACTGGTCTTTTCCCCTCCTTGGCACGCTTGGCATGCGTTCACTGATATGTAAAAGGCTCTAACTGTCTGATGGGAGTCACTTCTTATCCCCTGAGCCGGCAGCGCTCCCTGTCTGACAGTCTGTCTGTGTGTGTTTGGTGTTTGTGTACACGCATCTGTGTGCGTGTGAGTGTGGGTGTGTGTGTGTGTGTTAAATGTCTGCCTTTTGCCATCTTTGCATGACTTAACTCTGTTATGGATCACAGAGGGCTGACTTTAAGCTGAATAAAGCAGGGTGGGGGGGGCGGCTAACTAAAAAGTTAGTTCAAGTTACTTCATAATCCTTTCTTGCACTTGTTGAGATTTAATGGAAAAACCCCAGTGACCTTCCTTGAGGGTATGCTAACTCTAGACATTACGCTCTGCAGAGTAAATGCCTGGCTGATATTAAACCTGTTTTTTTCTTTGCATCTATGATCAAGAAACATCTGAGAACAGGATCCAGGAATCTGACAGTGTCTCTTTAAGACAGGTGACCTATGGAAAAGCAGATATGAGTTACACATGCTGTAGACGGGGGTGCGCTGATGTACGGCGACCATGTCTGACCTCCAAACATTGGCCTGGCTTCCAGGAGATACCAGAGTCGGTCTGGCGCCACCGCCTCTAACTAGGCCAAACAGGATGAGCTAGCAGGCACCCTACACTCCAAGGTGTCTCTTGTCATGTATACACCCCCCCAACCCTCTTCACCAAAAAGCATTACATCACTGACCCCTTTTCAAAGGGCATCACATGAGCAACATGTTTCACCAGCATGTCATGTCACTCAAATTTGCACCTCCCTGTCATCCACTTCACACTGCCCCTGATGAGAGATCCTTCAAGTATTTGTTTGTATGATTTGGCATATCGTGACAGGCTGTAACAGCTGCTAGTCTACAGTGAACTCTGACGGAAGCTGTGATGATGAAACTGGGTTGATCTGATTTATTGGTACACAGGGGCCTGCTGAGGAGTCACAGGAAGTATTTCCATGTGGACGTTCTGGGGACCTGACATGGAAGGCACGAAGGCCTCGTTCGCTAAAAAAAGGACCCCGGGCCCATCTTTTTACAAGTGGGCGGGGGGTCTAAAATAAAATCAGCTGTCACCGTCTGCTCGTTGGACAGAGGTGAACATATACTACCGGAGCTGGTCTCCAACACTGACTGGGATTTGCTTTTGGCTTGGAAAGACCCTGCAGGCCAGGAAGCGCAGTGGCCATCCTGTGGGATTCTACCTACTGAGTTCACGTTTTTATACTTCACCGACCCACTTACCTGGTATGTGATGAAACCTCTGAGAGAAGCATCTATTTGTGTGATGGGTTTTGCGTGTGTGTGTTTGTGCGAGTGAAAGTATATGTAAGTGTGTGTGTGTTGGGTGGATTCCAGCTGGTTCATTATCAGAGTTTGCTAAAAAATGTAAATAAGCTTGGCTGTTTGTTTGTTTTTTTTAGCTTTTTAAGGCAGTTATTTAATGTGCATGGAATATGTTATAGGTAATTCAATTTCTAGTGTGCAGTCAAAAATACAGGTTCTGATATCTGCTGAGGAAAATGTGGAAGGGTTCTTAGATCTTATTTAAAGTTTGGCAATCATTAGAATTGTTTTGTTATGCTCCAAAAAGAAAAATCAGTGTTTTCCTCGCACACAGAAAATAGAAATCACAAACCTGCAGCAAATAATCTGTGACTAAATTATTAACTTTGGAATTTGGACATTTGACTTAAGGAGAGATTATATTTGTTGTGTTCTCAACTAATTCCAGATAGAAGGATTTCTGAGCTGCTGAACCCTTTGTGCCAAGGCCAATATCCCTAGGTGATATGTTTACTCCGCTCCGCACCACCAAGGCATGAAATAAGGAATACTGAAGAGTAATTACAGAATAAAGACACAAACAACACAAGCAGGTCGGCCTGTTTTTTTGAAATGGATTTTCAACAGAAAGGAGACCCCCTTGACCTCGCCTTTTCTCCATCTTTCGCAGAGAAATACGACTCTCCGCGGCAATGTTTAAAATAGGCTTGATTTATTTTTGCAAGTACTTGGCGCCTGGATTACTTCACTTTCTTGTTATGTGAGCTCTCAGCCCAGCCTTACGTGTCATGAAATAGCTCGGGGCTGTTGACACATACATCGGTTACAAATTTCAAGTCCTAATCAAAAGAATCTAACAGTGCTTATGCCCTCAGTGACCAAATGGAATATGTCTCTATAGCACAGCATTTGCCAAGGGTCTGTGTGCTATATGAGGCATTTATGATTTTAGAGTAGGTAAAAATTGCCTTATTTTCAGAGACTAATATGCTCTTTGGTCTGTCTTGATGGACTGATTGGTTTACACAAACATACCCATCATTCCTCCCAGGCTAAAATAGATCATCCCTTTCAGACTGGTAAGCTCGACAAATCAAAAGCAGCAGGCAGGGGGGGGGAAATGAAATATGCCAGTGGAAAGCATCTTACAGTGGTATGAAATATGGTGCTAATGGTTATTATAAAAAATCATTTGACCGTGATATTTTGAGAGCATCATAAATGGGTTGCCATTCAAGTACAAAGATGTTATAATTCATATGCCCACTATTCAACTTACTTACTTTTGCCCACTATACAACTTACTTTTGAATAGCTTTTCTCCTTTATCTGAAATTCAAAGCATTCATTAAAATGTTTTCTTGCAGGATTTGATTTGGTTTGACATGTTTCATTGACTCTGAACTTCATTGAATTTTTAATACTTTGAAAGAGGATATGAATTGATTCGATCTGCACTTTGCTGCCATAAGTCATATTGCAGAAGTGACATCATTATCTCACACCCACCAGTCTAGCACAGGCATTATTCCTGATAATACTCAGTAGGATAAAGTAGTAGTTTTGACTAATGCTAATAATGCTTCACCCAGCAGAGTGTGAGATCTCCCTTTATGCTGCAATGAATAATCATATTGTTTGATACCGTACATTTTCCAAACATCAACAACCGGCCAAATTCAGATTTCACCCTCTAAAGTGCATCCACATTTTTATATAGCAGCCCGCCAGAACTGAGGTGTGAATACTTTGATATCACAGATGTAGATAACTATGCTGCCTCAGCAAACACCCTAATATTCACTCTGTGGGTGTCGGGACCGTTTTAAAGAGGAAGAGTTTATTACCTCCTTGACTATTTTCTATTTTGTAGTGCTATGCAAACACAGTTCTATAGGTTAAGAACAGCGAAAAGGTTCTGTTAGTGTAATTCCAGACATGAAATCAATCTAATCATGCTTAAGAGGAAAAGGCTAATTCAAATCACTCTTACTACTGCATTCTGGGTGATCACTTTCATCTCATGACACATTTCTGTATTGATGGAGGTGGAGTCTTCAAGGATGGATATCGATAAGGTGTGAGTGGTCACCCAATGGTTTAAAGGTCACAGTAATTCCTCGTGAAACAGATGTGATGCCAAATAAGCATTTATTGCAGATTCACAAGCACAGTGTATTCCAAGGAACGACATAAACATGGACCAAAATCACGTCACCTAACACCATGAAAAAGCCACCCTTATTCTGGGAAGTAATGTTTGATGCCGCCGTTTCCATATTCAGCTCTGTATATCCTCCCATAATATACCCTGTACATCTGCTAACTGGGGGTCCAGCGGGATGTTTGTAATTGATTTAAATAATGTCCTCGCGGAGGAGTTTGAATGCATCATTCAAGAGAGCACCACCTGCACTCTCCGTGGGAGCGTTCTCAAAGGGATTTTAGTTTTGGATTGTTAGTGAATATATTTCCAAATCAGGACCTCACAGAGGAATTCCACCAATCCAAAACTCTGCCAGTTGCCCACTGTGGGTTTTTGTGTGCCCTTAGTCTGAATAATTGCTGTTTTAGTACCATATTAGTTTTCTAAGCACATTCTGCAAAGACTGAACAGTGTATTGGCTGTTTGTGCCCCAGCTGCTGGCAGCGCAGGTGTAACCAGGGCAGGACGTCCTGAAAGATTTAAGCCAGAGGAACCGGATTCGCTCTGAGGACTCAGAGGTCATCCCACTGACCAATTGCATGGCCATGTACCAGGCAGCTGCCTCCAAGCAAGAGGACACCACTTTCTCCAGCGGGGTACCACGGCACCTTGCATGGGCAATGTGTTGTTTTGGCTACAGCATGTCTATAGCGGTGGAGCGTAACCAATTACTACTAACTACTTGCAGTGAAGTAGAGTCTTGAGTATTTTATTTTTGAGTGCTTACAAATATATAACGTCAAAAACAACAACAAATAGTGGCTAAATCAAAATATCCATTCAGTAGAAGGGGCCAATCTTCATCATTTTGTTCAATAAATAATTAAACTGGAAACGCCACCTTTCTTCTAGACTGCTTCTAAAAACCTTGGTATTATTTTTGATCCAAATTTAAATCTTGAGCAACATACTACAAAACTAGTAGAATCATGTTTTTTTTCCAACTTAGGAACATTGCAAAAATTAGATCAGTCCTGAAGAGAATTGCTTTTGTCTCCTCTCACCTAGACGACTGTAACTCCCTGTTCACCTGTCTTAACCCAAAAGTTGTATAACGGCTCCAAATTGTGCAGAACTCTGCAGCTAGGCTTTTAACTAGAACATGGAGACAAGCTGATATCACCCCCATTCTAGCGTCCCTCCTGTCCTCTTTAGAATTGATTGTACCGATAACCTTCTACATCCAGCACCTAGCTACATTACAGACCTCTTGACCCCAGTGTGCAGCCTGAGATCCTCACGCTGGGCCCTCTTGGCTGTTCCAGTCCAGGCTAAGGACTAAGACTTTTGAAAACTTCTATCAAAAGGCATTTTTAAAAAATCTTTTATTGTTTATTGCACCTGGATTTTATTCTTACTTTTTATTTTCTACATTTATGTTACCTAAGGAAGATGTTTATGAAACTGCACCTTTGCATCTGGTTTTATTCATTGCATTTTATCTTTTTTATTTTTTGGCTGTTTCTTGTTAAGCACTAACCTTTGTTTCGAAAGATGCTATATAAACAAAGTTTGTTTTTTTAAATTAATAATTAACAGTATTTTACGTATTTATAGTGTTGTATATAAAATATTTCACTATTTGTTTTATCTATATGACTTGTGGACTGTTAAGGGCTGCCTGCACTAAACCATTTTGAGGTGAATGTTTGTGTAATTATAACGATCTTCCACATTCTCTTAATTGGTTTGTTTGTCCTACTGATGTATGTATGTCGCTGCTGCAGAGCATCTAGTGTTGCACAGTAGCTGCTATGCTTTGAGTTGGCATTGCGATCATTGTTCATGGATTTGTCATGCAGTATTAGTGGAAGTGATGACAGTTGGCCAGTAGAAGGGTCCAGCGGGCCTGCATATTCATGTATAGATAGATTGGAAATATGAGACGCTGCTCTCACTGGGCAAAATCTAAATGGAGTGGCAGAAAACACAATTGTCTTTCTTCTGCGGGAGATCATAGATGTCCATAACTCATATCTGAGTTTGAAATTATCCTCTGAACTCAGCAGGGTGCCAGCTATTGTATCTAGACACCTTCCTGTAGCACAGCACCCCAAGAACAGCCAACAGAAACAGCTATTTTGCTATCATGTAAGCAAGAGTGTTATGTGGATTTCTATGTGTGTGTGACAGAGAGAGAGAGAGAGAGAGAGAGAGAGAGAGAGAAAAAGCACATGGCATTAGCTGCACAGTATTTTCATGAGGGTGGCCTGCAGTGTATCCCAGGCACAATAGTCCTATTAGGCATTTCAGGCCATGTAGAAGTTGAGACAGCTAATGATATTTCCCTGCTTCATTAGGTCATGGAGGAGTCGGAGGTCTGTTCCCTGCCTGGGGGACTTGCCAGTGTAAGGAAACAATTTGAGACCCAGGAAACTGCAACATCGCACAGTGTAACCCAGTTCCATTTCCATCACAGATCTGTTCAGGTACACTAAATTAAAATGCAACATGTATACATTTGTCAGGCTGACACTGTAATGCATGAAAGAGACAGCAGCGCCTGTGTTCGAATGACAGCCAGATGAGGTCTGACCTGCACTGGTTTCCATTCAGCCAAGCTTTCATTTATCCATGCATCCGCATCACCGTTTTCATGCCTGCACTAGATCCTGGGGAACTAAAGTCTCTCAGTTAGCCAGAAAGCACGCATATAGGTTGAATATTGATACTTCTAGCAATTGCCATGCTATTGTTAGAAAGGTGAAGCATGCCCCCAAAGAGGACTACAGTATCTCAATGGACTGGTGTGAGAAAAAGCCCCAGGGCTCCACTGTCATGGTACTTTCCATGCTTTAAGTGCCCAGTAGGCAGGATTGGAACAATTGTTACACTCTAGTGGTTAATATGAGTGACCAACTTGCAACATGATACCAATATTCCTTTGTCATCTTCCCCCTGTCTGTGATTAGAGTCATTTGAAACTACAGTAAGCTGTATAATCAAGCCTCTTCTCTGCGTGGTACTCGGTGCATACTTTTGCTTTTGCTGTTGGAGCAAATTCAATACAGCAATTTCAGTGGAGGTCTGTGGCTATGTGAGACGTGAGGCAGACTACCGCCTGTGTGAGTGTGTGTACGTGCATGCGCATGTGTGTGCGCACATGTTCGATTGTGTGTGATAACCATTGTCTTCGTCTTTGCAGGAAATGTCAAACTCGGAGGTGACAGTGATGAGCAGTGCCAGGCAAGTCATCCCAGGCAGTCAGCAGCTGAATTTCAACAAAGACGAGACGGTATGTATTGGTGTTCTGTCATTGTGGTCCTGCAGGCAGTACAATAAAGCTCTGCTAACGAGCCAGACATGTTGTTTGCCATATTGAGTACAAACTGTAACTGATGGTGATTAAAATATCTCATTTGTGTAATTAAACTGTTTGGCTTGAGATTAAAAAGATTTCATTCAACAGAAAAATGTGTAGAAAAAGTTTTGCCCACTGGTTGAATTTCTGTACTTACAGTTTTTTTTTTAATTCATTAATTTATTTTTCTCATTTCTTGCTTTTAATACACATAGGTTACATACAGTAACAATAACTTGGCATCCAGTTATGAAAACCATACAAATGAAACAGGTAGGATGCCGGTATTTTTATACTTTCCAATATGCACTGTAAATTCCAACCTGTCTAAGAAAAGTTAAGGTTATATATTTATTTCTGTGCTGACTTCTAGAAGAGGATTTTCCCAGGTATACTACAAAAGAACTGAGGGATCACTTTGAAAAAACCATAGAAGAGGCTGCACCAAGCAAGAAAATTAAGGTAATCACTTATAGGATTTCACTTTCAGCTCATTATGTATATTATGGAGTTATTGTACAACAGAGAGTATTCAATTGGAGATACTGTCTATATTCATGAACTTGTTAGTAGTTTATCTGGTTGAACTACAAAGAGGATAACAAGGTAATATGAGAGTGTTTAATTTACACAGTGCCATGATAGGCATCCTACTTTACTCTTTAAGGTTATTTTTTCTCTAATGTCATCATCAGTATGTGCATTCAAAATACATAGTAGTACAACCAAGTGACATGTAATGCATGTATCATTCTGTCATAGAGTAATGCGATGGATTTATAATTATTTACACACAAATTTTGTTCCTCAAAAAGATTGGACGTGACATCAATCGATCTAAGTGGTCCTCAAATGTGACACAAAAGGCTGCAGCTAGTGAGATGTATGAAGCATCAGCCACTGAAGCAATAGAAGACGCAACC
>CABFOQ010019272.1:14224-44022 GCA_900660455.1 Gephyroberyx darwinii
GACTTACTAGATATGCCATCAGACACTCCAGATATTCAACAGTGCTATTGCTCACCGGAGCCTCCAGAACCAGCTTACTCCTCCAAACACCCCGTCAACAAAGAGGCTTACTTCAAGCAGAGGAATATGTATGAGTTGAAACGTCTTTACAAGCACATTCATCCTGAGGTTCGTAAAAATATTGAGAGAGAGTACTACAATGATGGGACTGAAATTGAGAACGACCACATAGAGAGCCAAGAGTACACTTATGAGGATGATGGCATCAGTTTGAGCCCAGACCAAGAATACATGGAATGGGATGAAATTCTCCACGGTGAGGTGCAGTCAATGCGTTGGATGTTTGAAAATAAGCCACTGGATGCCATCAAAGATGAAACTCCAGATGAGGACAGCGACAACAAGAAAATAACTGAACAGGAAATAATAGTTGGAAAAGATGTGAGACGCACAGCCTGGATGTTTGAGACCAAGCCCATAGATGAATTGGGTTCACAGAATAACAACTCAACAGAATTTAGGAACAAATTCAACAAACCTGACAAAGGAGATGTCCGCGCTGCAGCCTGGTTGTTTGAAACCCAAACAATGGACAGCCTAAATAAAATGCGTACAGAGGAAGATCTAACAAAAGAGATTGTCTTCACAGAAGAGGATGGAAATGCTACCATTTACATGATTGACAATAAGTGCATGGAAACCTTAGGCCACACTGAGACCATTGATGAGAGCCACCTGCTGACTCTAAGGTCAGTGTTGGAAGAAATTAATGGAGAAGCAAAGACTGTAACAAGTACTTTTGACACTCAGTTCAAATGCATCCTCATGGGACAATCAAGCCAGATGCTGGAGATCAAATCTGTGCGCAAAATTGAAACTGAATTGGAGAGCTCCATTGCCTCACGTTGGCTTTTTGATACCCAACCCCTGGACACGCCAAACAGAGATTCTACCCCTTTGAAACTTGTGTGTAGTCTTTCCATGGAGGACAACAACAGGGGAGATTGGGGCAGGTGGTTGTTTGAGATTAAGACCTTAAATTCTCTCACTGAGTGGGAGAGCTCAGACATGCAGAAGGAAGAGATCATTGGAGCTGATGTCCGTAAACACTGCTTAGTGTTTGAGACTCAGCCAATGGATTCTCTGAAGGATGACTCTAATGCCAGAACTCAAAGCATTGAGGAAATTATTGGGGGCAATGTTAGATCTGCAAGACACTTTTTTGAAAGCAGCCCTCAAGTAGCGAGGAAGAATGGCCCTGAAGTTGGAAAGCTCAAAAAGACAACGATGAATGAAGAAGAAAAAGGAGATGTGCGACACCAAAAGTGGCGCTTTGAGAGTCAACCACTGGAGCACATAAGAGACGAGAGGAAAGAGGTTATTCGTACTGTCAATGTTGAAGAAGACCTCATGCAGGAGGATGGCACAAGCTGCAGGGCAGATGTTCGTAAGAACTGCTGGGTGTTTGAGACGCAGCCAATGGATACTTTAAAAGATGATTCAAATGCTAGCCTCTTGACAAAAGAAGACGTAATTGCAGGTAATGTCAGATCAGCAAGACATTATTTTGAAACAATGCCAAGTGAGGAGTTGAAGGAGCTTGCTGAGGTGGGGAAGCTGAAAAAAACAGCAGCACTGAATGAGGAAAGGGGTGATGTTAGACACCAGAAGTGGCGATTTGAGAGCCAACCCTTGGAGCACATTAGAGAGGAAAAAAAGGAAGTCATTCGGACAATAGACCTGGAAGAAATTGATACGGTGGATGTGTCAAATTATAAGCAAATATTTGAGACCACAGATTTAAGCAGAAGGGATGAATCTCAAAAGATTCTCATAGAGGGTGTAACCTCTGGCTCTGTGAAATCAAATACAAATCTGTTTGAATCTACTCCATCGTATGCCATGCAAGACAGCTCAGGGCATTTCCATGAGGTGAAAACAGTGCGTCGTGAAGAGGTTGTAAAAGGAGATGTAACAACTTGCAAATGGATGTTTGAAACACGGCCAATTGACCAGTTTGATGAAAGCATTAGTAAATACCAAATTATCAAGGGTATATCCAAAGAAGAAATAGAATCAGGTGATGTTAAAACTGCCAAGTGGTTGTTTGAAACCCAGCCTCTTGATGCTATTAAGTACTTCAGCAATATTGAAGATGAAGAAATTTGGGGGACAAGCAAAAATATTGACATCGTGAAAGGTGATGTGAAAACCTGCAAGTGGCTATTTGAGACAAAACCAATGGACATTCTGTATGAAAGAGAGTTAAAGAGTGAAAATGAGTCTGAGGAAATATACAAGGGAGATGTCAAAACCTGCACATGGCTTTTTGAGACACAAGCACTTGACACTATCGGTGAAGAGACAGGAACTGTTCTGAAAACATGCACTGTGAATCAAGAGGATATTAGGGGCAAAGATGTAAGAATGGCTCATTTTCTCTTTGAAACAGAGAAACTGGAGAACCTTACCGGGGAGGAAAGGGGCTCTTTTAAGCGAGTCACTGAGATAGACATTGAGTCTGGGGATGTGTCAAGGATGAAGTACATTTTTGAAAATCAAACATCTGATATCATAACTTCTACATCTGAGGAAATGATGCAAAAGCTTAAAACTGTTCAATCTGAAGACATACAAAAGGGAAACGTGGTTAACTGCAAATGGCTCTTTGAAAACCAATCCATAGATACCATACATGACAGCCAAGAAGAGTCCATGAGCAACCATACTGTAAATGATGTACAAGGAGGGAATGTCAACCAGGGGCGTTTCATTTTTGAGACCTACTCCTTAGACAAAATTCAGGAGACGTCCTCTGAGACAGAGACAGACATGACAAAAGTGCAAAAGATTGTCTGTGACGAGGATGAGAAGGGGGATGTGAGAAACTATACTATGATGTTTGAAACTCAGCCCCTTTATGCCATCCAGGACAAAGAGGGCCATTACCATGAGGTTACCACTGTCACAAGTGAGGAGGTAATGCGGGGAGATGTGGTTGGATCCCGGTGGTTGTTTGAAACCAAGCCCCTTGACTCCATCAGGGACACAGACGAGGTTTATATCATCAAATCTGTCACACAAGAGGATGCACAAAAAGGAGATGTGACTTCTGCCAAGTGGAAATTTGAAACACAACCTCTTGATAGGATCGCTGAGGAAAAGAAGGTTTTATTGAAAACTGTTGATGATATTCAAGGAGGCGACGTTAGAATGAATAAGCATCGTTTTGAGTCAGATGCCCTATCACAGAAGTCTGTTAGAACAGTTAATGTGAGTGAAATACAAAAAGGGGATGTCAGAACAGCAAAATGGAGATTTGAAACTCAGTCCATAGACCAAATTAGAAGTATGAGCTCTGAAAATCTGGTTGAAACAGTTAAAAAGGAGGAAGTTGCAAAGGGAGATGTCAAACAATCAGTCTGGCTCTTTGAGAAAAATCCTCTGGACCACATTAAAGAGGTAGATGAGGATGAAGATACAATGGTCACTCAGGAGGAAATTCCCAAAGCAGATGTGAAAACAACAACATGGCTCTTTGAAACAACGCCATTCGATGACTTTAATGAGACAAGTGTGGAGAAGACCGAAATCCTGGGAAAGAGTATCAAGGGAACCCTTGAGGAACTTTACAGTCAGAAAATGGTGAATTCAAAAGGAATACTCATTGAAACAGACGAAATTGGTGATGTTAGAATGGCAAAATACCAGCTAATGAACAAGCAGGCTCCAGAGATTCAAAGAGAGGAAGTCTGCAGGGGGGATCTGCAAAGCATTATGATGAATCTTTTGAACAGAGGGGAAAGAAAAGAGAGGCAGATAGTAATAGATTCAGAAGAGAAAGGTAACATCAGCTCAACAGTGCACCAACTATTCAACCAAGAGAGGGACAACAGTGTTGAAAAGGAAGAGATATTAAGGGGTGACATTCAGGAAGCTGTAAACAACCTTCTGAAGGAGGATGGGTCCGCTAAACGTGGAATACTCATCCAGGAGGATGAGAAAGGAGATGTACGGATGACAATATACTCCCTTCTGAATAAGCAAGAGGATGTCACTTTTGAAAAAGAAGATATAATAAGAGGGGATATAAAGAGTGCTCTCCACAGTCTGTCTAGCCAAGACAATCCAGATCAGGCAATGAAGATAAAGGTAGATGACAGTGAAAAAGGAAATGTCAACTTTTACTCCACATGCATTGAATCTGGCGCTCTTGACTATCTAAAACAACTCCATTTAGGACCTGATGAGACTCCACTTGACAGAGTAGAAAAAGAGGAGATTGTTGGAGGTGACATCAAGGGCACAAAACTCATCCTTGGTGGTAATCAAACACTAATCGAGCGTACAGTGGAGGATATTGTACCTGGTGATGTTCACAACACAGTTAAAGTTTTCATGTCAGAGCCAACCATCTCATTGGAAGGACTCCAAAGGGAGGAGATTGTCAAAGGTGATCTAAAAGCTGCTTTGAATTCACTGTCTGAATCTTTGAATCAGACAGTTCTTGTGGAGAAAGAGGAGGTGGTGAAAGGCAACATACCTCAAGCTCTACGGTGCCTAGAGAGGGCTCAAAACCAGTACAAGGAGGTGGAGAAGCCAGATATTATACGGGGCAATATCAAAGGGGCCCTAAGATCCCTTGAGAAATCAGCAACTTCCAAAGTTGAAGCTGTCATTGAGGATTTAGTACCTGGAGATGTTAAGGCCACCCTAAAATCTTTGGAGCAGGCAAAGCAAGCAGTGAGGGGGGTTGAAAAGGAAGAAATTGTGAGTGGTGATATTCACTCAACAATGCAATGTTTACAAGAGGCTTCCAATGAAAGGAGAACATGTCAGCAGGAAATAGATGTTCAGGGAGATGTCAGAGGAACGATTCAGCTCTTACTGGAGCCTCCACCATCACCAAGAATGCAAAGGAGAACAAGCCTTGAGGGCAATGTAAAGGGTGATGTAAAGATGTCAATTAAGTCATTATATGAGACACAAGAGCAAGCCCAATTGGAGAAAGAAGAGGTGATAAAGGGTGATGTTAAAGGCACTATTAAGTCATTGTTGAAGACAGCGCAGCGTGAAACCCCCAAAGTCAGATATGGGACACACAGAAAGATCCGAGTAAAACAGAACCCTCCTGTTAAAAACCTGAATGCCGATGCACAGAGAAACATACAAAAGATAAAAACAGCTAATCTGGTTGAAACATCGCACGAGAATCCCTCCCACTCGACTGAAACGAAAAGTGTTAGATCCAAATCGCACTCTGTGTCAACCCAGCAATCAACAACAATGATGGAACACAAAACTATTACCCAAAACCATGGCATCAAAACATTAAAGACAGAGTTCCGTAATCTAAATTCTAATCCAAATGGAATGATAAGATTGGATAAAACCAAAGTGGAAAGAGATGTTTACATCCCAAAACTACCAGTGCCAGAGCCTGATCTACCTCTCCCTCCCCCTCCTCCACCAATAACAGACAGTGACCTTCCTCCTCCACCTCCCACTCCTCCTCCACCATCTGTTGATTCTGACATTGATCACCTTCCTCCTCCACCGCCACCGCTTACTAGTGAGCAGGACTTCCTCCCACCTCCTCCTTCTCAACAAGAACTGGATAACATGCCATCACAGGCAATTCATCCTTTACCTGCAAAAGCAACAAAAATGACAGTCAAAAAAGTGAAAGCACCCACCTTGCACCCAGTCCCAAAGCTTGAGCCTAATGTGCAATTCAGTAAAACACAACAGGTAACATCCGAGACAAACACCACCAACAACAAATCTGTGGTAGAAACGAGCCAAATTGAATCTAAAACAACAATGTGTACATCAAAAACTGTTTCGAGTGAAATCCCTCTGCCACCTGAATCACCACGACCATTAAAGAAAGTTTACATCTCTCCTGTAAAATTCACACCTCCGCCCTCTCCTCCTCCTTTCATGAGAGGGAAGATGAGTAAATTTACCACTCCATTAATAAAAGCAGAGGAAAAGTTCCGGAAGCTGAGGGAGGAATATACACCCCCTACTACTCCAACCCCCACTTATATACATGACTCAGTTACAGCTGCTCTCGAAATGCTCTCCACCGAAGGTACTGAGCAATCAACGGACATTACATCAAATTTCACTGAGGAGACAGCTTATAATTCTGTGTCAAATGTTCAGTCAGTATCACCTGATTCATCCAGGTATGTTGTCATCTCAGACGCTACCCAATGCAATGCCTTTGTTAGTGCTATAAATGAGAAAAATCTACCAGAGTCTATGATTACATCCTCTGCTAAACAGCAAATGGTCTCTAATCAGACTTCCAAGGTTGCCTCTGTTCAACAGTCCTCATCTATTTCAACTGTTAGAAAACAGACGCTAACAACCACTGCACAGAAAATTGCTTCTGTTTCCTCCAAACAGTCGGCTCAGTCTGCTGTTAGTGATAAAGTCCAGATCTCAATCATTGATGTTAAGAAGACAGAAAACATAACTACCGATGGAAAGAAAGAATTCAAAAATCTGAAAACAAAGGGCTCCAACAAATCTGAGGATGAAAAGAAACACGAAAAGCTCATTTTGTCTGAGAAAATCCCTGGTCAGCCAATAAAACCTGAAACTGTCACTTCTGAAGAGAATGCAAAATCAAGCAAATCGCAGCAATCTGAGGACAAGAAGAACAAAGACAATAAAGCAATAAAAGTACCTGATAACCCCAAAAACCAGCCCTCAGAAAGAGAAAACATGGCCACAGAAAAAAATGGAAAAGCACCTAAATCATCACAACCTGATAACAAAAAGAAAAACAGTAATTCTGTTACCCAAGACCAAGAGACAATTTCTGATCAGTCAATGAAAGAAGAGAAGGCAGCCTCTAATGCAAATGCAAAAACAGGAAAATCAACTCAAAAGGTAAAAAAGAACAATAAGCAAGAAAAGCAAGTAGAGATGAAAGAAACGAAGACTAATGAGAGTGAGAAAAAAGGTATTTCACAGGATGTAAAGGTGGAGGTGAAGGAAGATGCTGAGGTGAAAGTGAGCCCTGAGCATAAAGAAATGAAGAGGAAGGAGGAGATTAAGAATGTTTCTCCCTCTCCTGCTGCTGCTGCTACTACTATGCCTCTTGTTACTGCAAGTACTGTTACCGTCACTGACAACCAACGAGCAACTGCATCCCCAGCAAAGAAGAAAAAGAAGTCCAAAAAGACCAAAGCAGGGGCACAGTCGGGTCAAGGTAAAGATACACTCACAGGATCAATGCCATCCCCTACAGAAAAATCCCCTCAAACCCAGGAAACAATCACTGTTGACCCAATGCACAAAAGTATAAAGGAAGACCACATCCAGACGCAGAAAGAAGTTATCATTACAGAAAGCAAAGTCCATCAGATTTTCCAGCAACAAGAAGCAGTTAATGTTCAAAAGCAAGTGAAGGCATATCAAAAGAAGAAAGGGGTGACAGCTAATCATCAGAACACAGAGGAACCAACAGAAGAAAGCAGGAACGTCCCAATTACAGTGACAGGCGAGTCAGAACAAAATGAACTTGAGTCCACAACAGAGTGCAAAGAGGATGCTCAGAGGCGAGGGGTCCAAATGTTAATCTCCCACAACACAGAGGTACAAAGAGTTTCAGGAAAGACAGATTCTAAATCTCTGAAGACTCTGCTCAATACAGTTCCAGAATGGTTCATGAGTCCAGAAGACAAATGCGAATTGGAGGGATCTGCAATTGAAAGTAATGTGCAAAAAACTGACGAAATAGTTTCACATGTGAGGAAACTTGCAGAGGCTAAACTAATGCATCTCGAAGGTAACGACACAGTGGAGAAGCATGAATGTGAACCTATTTCTGAAAAAGCCGCTTCTGGTGGGGCAACACCAAGAATATCTAAGATCAGTATTGGTTCTGCAAAGGTTGAGAGCCAAACAAGGAAAAAGACCTCACATGAAAGAAGGAAAGAAGAGGTGAGTCAGGGTAAGTCTACTGACCTCAGGGCTCCTTCACCATCACTGAGGATGCGCTCCCCCTCACCAACCTTCATTACTATTGAATCCACGCGAAGAACTGACTCGCCTCAAAGAGTAACTCCATCGCCAACCCTGTTCCACAGACCAGCCACGCCTCCCACACCTCTCCCACGCAGGTGTGACACCCCAACGTCACGCATCACTCGAGTCACCCCTTCTCCCACTTTTGACAGAGCAGAAAATCTGGCTCGACTGAAAGACACAACAGCCAAGCTCTCGCGTGGCATGACCCCACCCCCAGTTCTTCTTCCCCAACAAGTCACAGAAAAGAAATCTGAGATTGTGGAATCCCCTGCATCATTCCATCGGCAAATCAAAATTGAAGCCCAAGCTGTGGAGGCCTCCGAAACGTCAGTTATGACAACTGTATTAGAAAAGGACAAAATGGAGTTCTTTGAGGAGGTTCAGAAGGTGGACATAAATCCTGCACATGTCCCAAAGGACCCAGCTAATATTCTACAATGTTTGGATACAGATGCAATTGAGCTACCAAGTAAGTCTAAGCCAACCACTGAAATCGACCCATCATTGTATCAAAATGATCAGGATGTTGTTGAAGCTTCAGACATATCAGAACCATCGGTTCTATCTGCATCTGTGAAAGACAAGAAAGAGTTTTTTGAAGAGGCTCAAAAAGCTGAAATAAATAAGACCTATGTGAGAAAAAATCCCATTGATATCCCTGAACGCTTGGGCCCTGATATGGAGGAATTTGATATAGAGCACACGGAGAAAGAAAAGGATGAACTTCCTAGGGTAGACTTGTCTGGTCTAGTGAACAAATTTGAATCACCAGAGGAGAGAATCTACAGCAGAAAAGAGCCTATCCCTCTCGCAGAGCGACTTGAGCATGAGGCTGAAAACCTAGAGACTGACAACGAAAAAGCAGACATTCTAGAGCAGGAAATGCCAACATTTGACATCCAGGCTATTAAAAATGTTTTTGAACTGGGTGAGCAAAGTTCTTCATTCAAAGAGGAGAAACACAATCAGGAGGAGCCGGTTTCAAACCTGAGTCAAACAGCAACAGACAGTTCAAAGCAGGAGAGTCCTCAAGAGAAAAGGGGCAACTCACGGCAGAGCACCCCTCTCCCTCCCCAGAAAGATATGGTTGAAACTGTGCCAGCAGAACCATCCGCCTACTGTGAAACCAAGTCAGTCTGTGAACATTTCTCAAATGTTGATGAATTTGGCAACGAGACCGTTGGAACAACCGTCTCTGAGCACTCGAAGAGCATGTCAACCCAACAGGCCCCTTTCTCCTATGCTGATGCAGTTAAAAGAAAAGCTGCAGTGGTGAGTTGTACAGAAACCTACGATGAAGCTTCTACTGAGGAACTGCTGAGGAATTTCCACAAAACATGGACAGAGAGTGAGACAGTTTTCAAGAGCCTTGGCTACACTGTCTCTGAGGAGAAAACATCACACGCTGTGTCGCATCAGACAAAGATTGTCATAGATGGTAAAGAAATGTGCAGCATGATGAAACCAGAGAGAAACTAATGGCATGGACATTGGATGAATGGATTTTCTTTGGATTTTAATCAATTTGCATGTGCTCCATTATCTAGATGTTCTTTGTTCCAGCTAAAATCAGTGTTTGCAATTGCTGCATTACAAGGACTGCGTAGGCTGTTTTAATAAAACTAAGGGTTTGAAATAAAATGTTCTTTGGTCATACTTTTAATAACCTTTTTGCATATTGTTTTTAACAGAGGCAGTCATTTTACAGACTTGCTTACTTGCTGAATGATAGAAAGGCATGGCAGGTGGACCTGCCAGTTAGCAGGTTTCAATCCCTAAAGCCAGGGAAAGAAGAAATTCCAGCAACACAAAATTCCAGAACAACTATTCATTAGTAAATTCAAGGCATTTCAGCACAAAAAAATGACAAACTCTGATGAAGGCCACGGGTTGCTGGAATTTCCTCTTTCGCAGTGATATCTGTCCATTCCATGCACCTTGTTAGTGGGTTATGCCTTTTTCAACCTCAATCCATAAAGCCAACTGGATAAATGTATAGTGCATGTGGGCCTGCATTGAACATCTGTAGCGCTCATCAACTCTGCCAAAGTGCAGTTGAGTAAGGAGCTTCTAATTGTACTCCAGAAGCTCCAATCACCTGACACTGGGATGTGTAGAGTAGGGGGCTGCATGCTGTGTGTGTGTGTGTGTGTGTGTGTGTGTGTGTGCGTGTGCGTGTGCGTGTGCGTGTGTGTGGGCAGATGTGTAAATCAAAAGAAATTCCATTTGAGGACAAGTGCAGTGAACCATACTCTCTTGTAACCATTGCAATATCTTTTTAAAAATTGAATAGGCATGTAATATACGTTTGTTTCAGGTGCAAATTTTGTTGAATGTATTGCATTAAACACAAATAACTATGATAAAAACACAAAGAATGTGGTAGCTGCTTTTTGGTGCATTATGAGGCGGCCTACCCCCATGGATTGATGAAACAGACTAACGATCGGCATTATATCTCTTTCAAGCAGATTCGAGTTCCGAAGTCGGAGCTTTGCACTGTATGTCAGAGGAGGGTTTATCCGATGGATGCACTGATAGCGGACAGAAAAAAGTACCATAAATCCTGTTTCTGCTGTGAGCACTGCGCAAGTAAATTAAGGTGAATATGTCACTCTCATTCAAGTAAATGGTTGCATATTTCATAAAGAAGCAGTTACTCTTTGTAATTACAGTACATCTGTTCAAAACGAGGTAATTGTTTTAGGATTTTCATGCTGGACAGCTCCCAAAGTAAGATAATTCTTTTCTCTTCCAGTCTAGGCAATTATGTCTCTCTCCATGGCCATTTGTACTGTCTACACCATTACAAACAACTCCTCAAGTCCAAAGGGAACTACGATAATGGACTTGGGCAGAAGCCTCCCACAGGAAGTGGTGGACCTATCCCCTCACAAGACCAACTTGAATGGAGATATTCAACAAGCAGCATAACATCAGTAGACAAGGACAGAGCAAATACTGCTGATAAAGTAATTATTAAATCATTCAACGAAACCAAACCAAATACCAACAAAATATCTGTAGTTTGGCCCCCGCAGGCAGACCCCCAAAAGAAAGCCTTTAAAGTGGAGGAAGACATTCAGCTAACTAAACCACAATGGCCCCCTCCAGACAATTCCCCTAAGTCACCCAAACACCAACATAGAAAAGCTGTTCCCAGAAGTGTCCTTTGAAAGGAAACAACCCCAGCTATATTGTTTAAGAGAAATAAATCCATAGAAGAAACTTGGGACAGTGAATGGTACTGTAAAATAGAAGAACCACCCTGTAGGTGAAATTATGGAAACGTTCAGTTGAAGGACATACAGATAAGTGATATAAAAGGGAACATGAACAGTAGGGATGTAGTAGATGTGGGAAAGAGTGAAGGAAATTGTGTACATAAATGTAAATGGTGTGCGATTGGAAAAGCAGATTGTAATAGGAAGTACTAGAGGGATAGAGAGTGGGGAAAAGTGGAAAGTAGATGTAGATGTGAAATGGTAAGCCTTGAATTGACAGGCCTATCCTATACCTATTGTCTTTTTTTAATTCAATACATTTTATTTTTACTTTTTATTATTTCTCAAATTCACCAGTTAGAGTGACATACCAGTTAGCATTTGAAGCAAAGAGACCAATCAAATTTGACAACACATGACTATAATGGGTCTCATGCATTTGCTTTGTAGACTTTAGCATAGTGAATGGGTTATGGGTCTAACACATACAGTGGGATGGGAAAAGCATCACGACAAATTTAGCAGATCTGGATCAAACAGTGACAACAAATAATTTTTAAGATTGGTTTTAACCTACCTAACCTACCCACCTGGCACCAAAGTAGGATAAAACAAACCATGAAACATATTTGCAAATACTGTTTGACCCAAGTCTCTTCCCCTTTAATTCTCAAATGAGTTACTTTATTGTATAAATGAGTCATTTTGTTGCTACTGTAGGTCTTGTGTCAGCTCATGGAGAGAGTCTCAAGCTGAGGACTATTGTTTTATTTCGTCTGGGCTTTTTCTTTCAACATGTCCACATTTTTACATTCGCCTTTTTTTCTAGCACCTGGTGTGCAGCCTAGTAAAATGATCTTGGAATTATTTTATTTATAATATATAAAGTATATACTATAAACAATGAATTGGTAATAATCATGTTTGTTTTGGACATTTGTATCCTATTTTAACAGCAAATATTTTGCAATGAACATTTTCTTTTTTAGACTAGCCTTATACCTTGGTTTGTACAAGAAAATTCCTGATTCTGTCATGCTGTCAGGCTGGTTCCGGTACTTTATTACTGATCCAAGGGCAATAAAATATTGAATTTAAATGTCTCATTTGTCTTTCTGAAAACAGGTTCAAGTATGACCTACTATAAGTCTGACTCAGACACAGTGAAGTAGCTAGGTGATAACATAATGTGAATCTGTCATCTTCAGACACAGAGAGGATGTGTCGCCATTAGCAGTTTCAGGCCTGTAGCTGGTAGAAATAACCTGGAGTAGAAAGGAGTAGGTCAGCAGATCCCCCCTCACAGTCAATTTAAACCTAATCTCCTTAGGAAGCTATCCCCATCCTCAAGTAGATTCTGAGCTCAAACCGCAGGTGTACCTGGGCGACACTTTTCACTTGTTGAAAACTGGAAGACCGAGCATTGGAAAGCGTTTATGACTGATGGAATTAGAACACATGCGGTGCACTACAACAGCAGGGGGAAGCACATCTTAAAATAAATGTCAGTCTAAAATAGGCTTATGACCAAATGTGGTTAGTCATCCTCTTACTGCTACCCTACCTATCTCAGCATATGGATCTGCCCTGGACATCCACATGCTTACATTGGCCTAAAGCACCAACTGCACTGGCAGTATCATGGAATTATGTTTTCTTTGTTATCAAATGGTTTGGCACCATCTCATCATATTAAAAAGTGTCTTAAATTAAAAGTTCTAAATTAATATAAATAAGTAGTTTAAGGTGTGTGGCTCAGTTTGCTAAACATGTTAAAAGTGGAGATCCAGACTAATTGGAAGCTGCCAGAACCACTACATTTTTTACAATAAACTATGCTCCAAATTAGACAACATAAGTACTGATTTTCCACACACGTTGTTTTGTTAGTTCAGTCTTCACGCGCTGTTCTCTCTTTTTTTGTGGCAACTTTGCAGCCGATTTCGCGAACAGTTGGTCAGGAGTTGTCCAGAAATTCACCCCCTCCGCCCCAACGGCGTCAGTCTACCTTGCTACTATGCACGGGGTCCCTTGCCTTTCTCTCCTCGAGCGGATTGGCCGAGAATCCATCGGATTACACGCTGATTGGACGGCTCTCAGCCCCGTCAAGCCATGCGTCAGCTCAGTGCTCTACCATCATGTTTTCTCCAGTCAAATAGTGCTTTAGGATGCCGAAGCAGGCAGTGCCGTGCCGTCAGGACCACAAGTGTGCGTGGGATGGAGACACTGAGAAAGGTAGGCATGACAAGGATGCTTTGTTTATTTTTTTTTATTTTTTTATCTGACATGTTGTTTGCGGTGCGGTTGAGAGCCCCAGTTGTCTGAGGGAGTACGGAGGGGATTCGACTCCTTAGTAATTACTGGCATTGATAGTGGCTGCGCTCATCCTCTGATAATAAAGCTGCCCTTCCTAATTTCTGCGCTTATCCTTAGATATCTGGTTGCCCCCCAGTATTACATTTTTAGTCCATGTGTACCGGGCTATACCCGTGCGTCTGTTTTTTGGGGGGATGCGGCTACTTCAGTTCACACATCTGTGGAGCAAACACCGATCTACGTGTTGTTTGAGGAAAGGCACGTAACCTCTGGACTCAGAAATAGGTGGTCCGGGACAGGACGGGGTTGGAGGGCGGACAAGTCATACCGCAGCGTATCAAACTTAAAACCAATGGCACATGCTCGAATAGTTAATTAGTCTCTATTTATTCTAATACATTTTTTCTTAATGATAAAGGAGAATGAATATCAGAGTGCCAGTGCCTCTTGGAAAACCTTGACATTTAAAGACTAGTTTTCCAGTCATGGTGAATTTGTAGAAAACGAGGAGGTCAGTACTATGTTATAGATAAGTGAACTGGTCCTGGAAAATCAGAGGCTACAGGTCCTTCTCTCAACAGCCCGCAGAACCTATTTTTCAATGAAGAAATTTGAAATGTTCTGGGTATTTGTACTTGGGCTTCTAGAGAACTTGTTAGTTTCTGCAACAGAATAGCAGTGACTCACATTTCAGATAAGTGCAGCAAAGGCACACCCATTTTTGTTCTTTGAAATGGCATAATGTTCAGTGAATCACTTTGAGTCCAATGGTGATTTGTGATATTTACCTCATAGAAAAAATGAAAATGCAAATGCTCTGAATTTTTTCCCATATAAATGTCCCCCACATCTCTCGAACAAGTGATAGCATGGTCTTTTTATGCATTTATTGAAGCCATAGGCACCTGGAAAGTTTTTTGCACAAAACACTCCTAGAGATTATAGTAAGCTCAAAAAGAAAATTTGCTTCAGGCAATAGTAGGGAAGAAAGGGGATTGAGGGGACACTTTCAACAGTAGATCTTACAGAGATGGAAGCTCAAAACACAAAAATACCTTCCTGGACAACATCTGAAGGTCTTGAAGATCAAGGCTGAAATTAGACATGACAACCCCAGGCAACTTTTTCCTGCATTATGTATTTTTAAATTCTCCTTTTTTACATTCAAAATGCAATTTTAAGCATCATCAGCTTTGACACAAAATATACAGTGTTGAAATCTCTATGTCTGTGGACTGTTTAATACATCTATATCTAATTTGTACAGGTAAAAATAGCAGCTGAAATGAGCCACATTTTGAATAAAATCATCATTTTCTCATCATTACAGTCTCCCTATGAGATACATACCCCACCCTTATTTCACTCAGTAGGAATTTCAGACTTTTTTAACACTCTCCTTGAGATTTCTTAACCACTAACCACTCTAACCACTTCTGCAGGATGAAAGCCTAGAGCGTATACTAATTTAAAGAGCTTCAGAAAACTGTGAAAAGTTAATGTTGAACGGTAAGGTCAAGGTATACGAGAGAAGCTGTCTTTCCTCTTTCTGCTGCTGGTAGGACCTTTTAGATCATTATCTGGATCAAATGCTAATCCTCTTTCTGATTCTACCACATGACGATTTCCATTACACGTTCATGTGCCAGGCCATGTAGAGTTAGATTCTCTGCCAGACAGTCTGTGTGTTCTCTAAGCTTTCTTTTTTTGTTAGCTGCAGAGCTTGTGGTTATACTGTAACTCCATGTCACGCTATCCCCGTGCTTACTGTGTCTCTACTTTCACTAATCATATTACTGCAAGGTGTGATTAGTCTAGTCTAAAACCTTAATCCCTGGTTAAAGTGTGCTGTATATTTGCTGATTTGTTTCCTCTGTTACACAGGCCTCATCGTCAGCATATATTTCTAAGTTCTCAATAGGCTACCCCACTGTGGCTTGGGCTTTTGTTGTGAGTGGATGAGAATTACTCAAGGTCACCTGTGTGAAGCAATGGGAAAAGAGGATTTTTTTTTTCACTTTTTACAAATCTGATGGAATAATATAAATTGCTAGGCGTGGTTGTTTAATTCTTTAAGGTCAGTGTTTCCTTTTCATATATTTATATTCAGGAAATTAGCACTGTATTAGCACTGCAAGTCTAAGCACAATAAAGTATTGTTCTGGTGTGCAACTTTGAATTCAGCCCACTTAGGGCTGGAATGGTTATGGTGTCAATGCAATTTCACAGCATTTACTTGTCCATTAATACAGCCTGGGCCTAGGCTTGCTAATGAAAAAAGGTTTCCATGCACACAGCACCTTCCCTTGCACTGTTTCTGCTATCTCTTCCTCTGCTTTGCTCTCCGCCCTCCCTCCCTCTGTTTGAAACCTCTAGTTGAAACTTGGTTGGAACACCCAAAACAGCACAGCAGCTACATGACACATTCTTCAATGCTGAGCCGACTTACATGTTAGCTCTCAAAGATATAAAAGTAATACCCTGACATAGATGTCCAATTTTCTCGCTGAGAATGTCAAAATAAGAGCATGCCTGATGAATAGAATTCCAATTAAAAGGAAATCGCTTTATTTGGTTGGCCATGCCATCTTATTCCACAATGGCTTTGATCCATATGAAACTGAAAATAATGACTAAGACTAATAGTTTTTCTTCAATATTTCTGTTTTTTTCAGGGCTGGTTATAGTCTCCGTTTTAGTTTTAATTAACTGTTACTGATACTGATACTGTACTGCAAAGAATTTCAACAATCCTTGTGAATTGTGAGCTACCACCACCGATATAAATTCCAGTCTCGAACCAAATCACTTAATTTAATTAAGAAACGCGTATCTGGATACTTTCTAAAAGTGTCTAGGTGGTTTATTAAACCTGCACATTTAATTGTTGTTGATTAACAGCTTTTTGCCCTTGCCACTAAGGATGACGGACTCAATCCACTACATTTCAGTTAGTGTCTGGTTTAGCCCCCCAAACTATCAGCTGGAATTAACACTGTGATAAATTACCTTTTGACTGTGGTTTGGAAAACCCCAGGCTGTCGCAGCACCCCTTCCCACCAGGAGCCACTCAAAAAAATGTTATCCAGTATCAAACCCTTTTTATTTTGTGGCTCCTGCTGTAACTCTGTATTGTAAAAGGGACTAAATGGGCCAATTTGTATGAAGATTCACTTATCTTCCCTTGCCTGCCTTATATAGTAGAGGCAGACAGACAGAGATTGTGGTATTTCATGTCCAATGCTTGTTCCTTCTTGGCTCCAGGAATATGTTAATTTATGTCCTTTCAATGCCAATTTCACCAGAACAGCAGCATTTCTAAAGTTCTCCATGTTTTATGCATTTTTATAGATATATCGAAACATTTAATTTTGAAACTGTTCCAGAGTTGCTGATTTTTTTGAGTGGTGTAGTGCTGTATATTCAAAGGCCTTGTCTGAGGAAGTAGTGAAGCTGTAACCTAATTGGGTTTCTCTGTCAGGACTGTGGTTTGAGAAGCTCCTTTGGCATGAGCACTGTGGCCATGGCCTTTCAGAGCTTCTGATCAAGTGTATCCCAGAATCATTGTTGTGATCATTACTACAGCCTGTGGATGTTAAATGCTAGTGACTGCAACTTAATTAGATCTGCCAGCAGTACATGTTACTTGCCCATATATCTCCTGACATTTGAAATGGGGCGCTCAGTCACTTCAACTCCCAATTTTGCTATTGTCATACCGACAAGATGTAAGCAATTGTATGCCAGAAGCAAAGTAGATATTTTATGGATAAGGTGATTCTTCCCGTGCTATCTTTCAATTTCAATTTCAATTTCAATTTCAATTTCATTTCATTTCATTTATCCCTTTTTTTTAATCAGGCAGTCTCACTGAGATCGAGATCTCTTTTTCAAGAGAGACCTGAGAACTAAATCATTCAGAAAAACAGCAAAGAAAATGCACAATACAATTCAATCAAACTTTCCAGCAGTCACACAGTGGGCAACAGGGACATATGCTATAAAAAGCAATTACATACATCATAGGAAATGTGAGATATTGCTTTAAAAGCACAGAGGGGGGTCAAGAAAGTCAAATTCAAAGTACTTCGCAGTTATGTCCATTTATTGTATTTAAAGTAGTATTTAAAACTAACCAATCCCGTGAACTGGTAGAGCCCTATATAGATATTTATCTATAGAGCCTTAGTGATACATATAATGCAATGCATTTCCATTTTCATTGTGCAAGAAGACCAGCCAACTTTAAATTTATCTCCTGTAATATAACACAAGGCTCTGTGGTAAACTGCATCAAAGTAGAAGGGGCAGGATGTGCATACAAAATGCCCCCATAATCAAATACAGACATGATTATGGATTGTGCAATCTTTTTGCTATTATCAAAGGAGAAGCATGCTTTGTTTCTGTACAAAAATCCCATTTGTATACTCAGTTTTCGTGTTGAATTATAATGTGTTATCTAGTCATATCCCAAGTTATGTCTATGATTGTGCAAGTTCAATTTGGATGCCAATTAGCGTATGGATACCAACATTAGCAGTATTAGTAGTGAGAGTCTAGTGAGAGTGAGAGTGAGTTTAAAACAAGTTTGTGATTGATGAATGACATCTGGAGAGCATCAAAGGCAAGTTGTAATGTAGTAAGATGCTGTTTGGAGACGAACCATATATAATCAGCGTATATATAACCACCATATAATCAGCATAAAAATGGACATTACAATGCTGTGTTGAAAGTGCAGTACTATTTATATAAAACGTGGCTAAGAGTGGACCAAGGATGGATCCTTGCCCTGTCAGCAATAATGGAACCAGCATGCATAGATCAAATGCTTTTGATAAGTCAATGAATTGTTGACATTGTCATTCAATACAAGGCTTGGAGCTGTTGCTGTACTATAGCCGGGTCTAAACCCTGCTTACTGTGGCTGCAGGATACTATTCAGTTCTAGAAAGGCACAAAGTTGAGAATTAATGTTATTGTAACATGTAATGTAAATGGTTGTAAAATGTTGGCCAGACAGGAGAATGTGTAGAGGAGCAACTTGTGCTGCCTTATTGGTATCCCATAACCTCTCTGGATACCAGAGATTATCCTCACAGAATACAATTTACAATACAGTTTGTTCATTATTTGAAATGGCTCTGGATCTATTCAGGCAGATGTTGTACTATATGCGCCCATTATAGTAACTTTTCTTTTTCAAAATCACTTCATCATTTTCTTTTGGAGCAGTATTCGAGTGGCCAGCAATCATGCGTAGAGCTTAGTTCCTAGGTGATGTTTTGTCAGCTGTACTAGTGTGCTGAGTTCATGTAAGGTGGGTCAATGCCCCTGTTTGGGAACATCTATGTTTAAATTCCATTTGGGGGTAGGGACCTTCTTACGGCACAAAACAGGGAGACTTTTTTTTTTTCATTAAGTCACCATAGCTTTCAAATAGCAAATAATGGTCCCTATGTTTTTAATGTTTTAATGGGTTTTTGCTGTTCCAGTGCCAATTCATTCACTCTGGGCAGGTTTTCTATGAATAAATGTGTTGAGGCACGCAGTGGAGGCATAGCAATGGCCCCTACCAATTGGAAAACTTACTACTAGTAACTTCCCATTAGTGAACAGCTGTATAGAAGCTCTTAACACAAACATAAGAATTGTAGTCATTTCTGAAGCATTATATAAAATCCTTTCTGAATTCTAGGTGAGTGTATATACCAAACCTATTGCATCTGCTTTTTTATGACCCTCAGTGTGTTGGTACTATATCATTGAAAAGACAATACTCCTCCGCCTACAACATTTCAGTGAAGCACATGTAGGTTCTGTGGATGGAGCTTCTGGAAGTGACCCAGTTACAATTCCCTCTCATCTAAACCACATGTTCTCTCTGGGTTTTCTGTTCTGTTCTTCTCAACACTACAAATCTAGCTGTGGGATACTCTCAGTGTTATATTCCTCAAGATTCCCAACCAGTAACATTTCACATCAGCTGTATTGTCAAGACCCCATGTAGTCTCATATTAGTGATTAGAGTGTTTTTGCTTTTTTTTTGTGCTTTTTTCAGGAAGTAATTATCACAAATTATACAGAGCCATTACCGAACTTAGAGTGGTTTGGCTTTTGCTAGTTTGTTTTTCTTCACACTTTGGTAATATATTGCTGTTCATCGCTGCATGATCAAAAATGGGCCCTGACGCAGTAGTTTAGAGGCAATATTTTACAAGGTACTAAAAGAGGTTCTGTATAAAAGCAGGCAGTAAAAAACAATTTGAATGTGTAAGATTTATAGGTTTATATCAAGTCATTACTTTTTATGCATTGTTGTTTCTGCCCCTATGAAATGAAAACCAATCATTTGCCAGCTTTTACTCTCCAGTCAGACAATTCATTTTTGTTTTTTGAACTCAAAGCAATATCTCTCCATCCCACCATATTCACCTGCTTTAAAGCATCTTGGTTGTTTGTGGCTGCATCCTGGCTTCACGCTCCATTGTTTTATTTTTCCAATCCTCCTACATCTTTTAACTGATCTGAAGGGAACATGAAGCCATCAAATGAGACTTTGGCGCCTGCAGTCCCAGTGTCAATTTGATTTAAATATTTGATTGGTGGTTTATTCTGCTCGTCTAGCTTACATTACGATGGAAAATTATATCCGACTGCCCTCCTGTCCTTCATTGAATATCATCAAGGCGGAATCATCGTAATTTGAAAAGTCACTTTTAATTTCGTTTGAAGTTAAGGTACAATTTGCAACACACATAGGGTGAAATGCTGCGTGGTCTAATGAACAAATTTTGTTCTTCCCGGTCGTCCATTATTGTTCATATTGCTTTGTTTCATTTTGTTTACCATGTCAGCAATGACTGTCAGCTAGAGTAAATCCCATTTATGAATTGATATGACAAAGCCATGACCTTCGTAATCACAGAGATTGGTGGGCAGTTTGTATCACTATGCCTTCTATGCGCAGCAGTATTTGGGGTTGGAAGAAATTAATTTGACGTGGAAGGCACTGAGGAACAATCCCAGTTTATGGTTTGGTTCTAGCTACCTTATTGGATGAATGAGTCTGGACTGGGGCCTGTTGAAGTTTGACTTAATTTCCCCAGTGACCAGACCAAACCATTTTTATGGCTGTTCTTGTAGAACCTATACGACCTTCAAACGGCGAAGAAAAAAGCTTGAAAGCAGTGCTAAAACTGGTGCTGCTCCTGACATAAGCTAGCGTCGTAACTAATAGGATTTCTGTTGAAGCGTAGAGTGAGCATAGTTTGTCCTCAAAGAAGCTGTGTGTGTGAAGCATTTATAGGCTCATATTTGGGGGCTCCAAGATGATAGAAGATGTCTGAATGCTTAGATCTTTTCTGGTAGCGTTTTAGATGCTGCTCGACTCTTGTATACGGAATGGTGAGTTGTTCTGTATAGTGTTTGCCTTTGCAAACCAGCGTAGACAGTATGCATGCACATCTCTTTTTGTTAACCAGGATTGCAGGAATTGAGACTTTATGCAATGGTTTCCTTTAATGCCGTGTAGAAGAGGCATCACAAGTCCAGTACCTCTCTTTCTTTGATTTTGGATTTGACCACAAAAGATGCTTGATTTTGCAATGATTTTTAAAAAATTGCTTTCTGTGTGTATTTGCAGTAAAAGTGCAGACACTTTTGAGTTAAAAGACAAATTTATAATAATGATCTGCTTGTTGACAAATGCTTTGATTAGACAGGTTATTGCAGTAAAATTGATGTGATTTTTGGACACTGCAGTGTGTGAGGATATTTCTGTTGCAAGTGTGGGAATTGCTCAAATTTTAAGACCCTGGCTGAGAACAGTCAAAAAAAAGAAATCTTACTAAAATGTGTGTAGGGAAAAAAAACTCCTTGAGGGACTGATAGTTATACTTCCCTGGTCCGTCCTGGGGCTGGGCCTATTGCCTCCATTTATCCCAGATTAGACGGACTGAAACTAATAATGCGCTTCAAGCCTTTTTGTTCTACATCAGGGTAGTACCTCATAGCTGAGGTTTCAGTTGTCCTAAAATGCAACTACTGTAGGCGTGTGTGATACTGGAACAATAGCAGTTCTCTCTTAGTTTGCTTATCTGATGTCTGACATGAGCATCTGTAACAATTAGAGCCGAGCTAATATAGATGTCACTCATGGATTCCAGTAGGGGGAGGAAGAGAGAAAATGTCAATGTGCAAATAGATTCCAGAGATGGAATGAATTCATTTTTGAACTTTAGATGGTGAATGGTCTCACGGCTGTAAGAGTTAAAAGAAGAAAAACAGCCATGAACTGGAATTATAGTTGATCTCTCTGCTTTAATGATACTTATATCACCTTCAGAACTGATTTCAACACATACATATAATAACAACAAGTGCTACACGGCGTCCACTATTAATACCAAGGTTAATTGCGCAATTAGCCAGTGACTTCATCCACCTTTTCTTTGTGAGTGAGTAGTTAATCCATCAGTGGTAATGATTTCCCACTCTGCTGCTGTTCTTGGCTTATAAGAATTTGCTTATGGATTGTTTTTAATAGCGCGGTCAAGTGTCCCGTTATAGTCTCCCATAACAGAGCCCTGCTGTAATCCGTTAAACTAGATATTCTCTGACTGACAATCTATCTCACTCAGCTGGTCAACTTCACAGTGTTTACCAGTCTCCAAGCTCAGCTCACATCTGATTTATTCTCCTCCTCCTCCTCCCACTGCCACAATTTTTGAATGCCTCCGTCTCTCGTACGTTCGGCGATAACAAATTGCTCTCAGGAGAAAATGGACTAATGCGAAATCTATGCAAAAATCACAGCGGCAAATCCCCTCCCCGAGAGGAGTGAATTTAATATGAGACGTAGCCTTTTTAAGAGGGTTTAGTTCTGATATTGTCATATTTAAAATTGATCTTTCTGTCCTAGAGCATAGGTAATCATGGCAATGAAATGAATAGACTCATTTCCTGTCCTACCGCACATATTTCACACATTCCACATTTCTACCCCATATGAAGCTGTAATTAAGAGCACATTTTCATTTCATTTTCAGAGACACATGCACTGTCAGTGGCTACGGGGGTTGATAACTGCACAAAGATTTTTCAGACCCAATTATCAAAGTAGTTTTCTAAGAAGTACAGATGGATCTTGTCCAGCTGTCTCTCTCCCGGGCCACGCTGAATGTGTATGTTTAGAAATGAAACATACACAATTAGGCTGGTATTAGTTTAGAGAACACGAGAGAGAAAAAAAAAATCTCTTCTTATGCAGCAGGGCAATTTGTTAAGTCATGGAGTAAATCTGCCAGCAAGAGCCGGTCCCTCTGGAGCCGGGTCCCCTCGTTTACTGCCAGTGAAGTCCCAGTGTAGGAGACACTCTTGGGACTCACACAGGGCCCAGCTGAATGTTGAATATGGTACACTAGTGCCTTAGTCAGCCGGTGAGCATTTTCACTCATTAAACATCATCCCAGCTCATCCTCGTCTCAAAAAGCTCGCTCTCATCTCACCGGGTTTTGTTTAGCCCGGGTTCATTTTTACAACATAACAGCATGGAGTTGTAGTCGGCTTGCATGTTGATAAGCCTACGCTTTCATGCAGGATTTGTTTCTTTACTCAATCAGTCAGTGCTGCATGTGTGCTGTATAGGCTTTTGTTTTGGTCGTCTGTTATTTTCTGTATGTTTTGGCAGCATCGAGTTGGACATCCTGGACAAACAGTTACAGGTATCAAAGTTCTGTGATACAAAAATGACATGTACAATTTGTTGGAGAAATAAAAAATAGGTACCATTGCAAGGATGGCCTAATGGTGGTGCTTTGGAGCATGGTCAAATGTGGTCTGACACACCTGTGTCCATGTGTTCTTCAAATTTGTTTAGGAGTATCAAAAATCTGTGTAAAAGCCATGATAAAGGAACTCCACATAGGCTGTTTGCAACATTTCATGGAGATTGGATCAACTTTGTGAGAGAAACAGCAAAAAAAAGCATAAAAGTAAAAATGGGGAAAACTGTCGACATGGAAACAAAAACCAATATGTGCACTGTGATTTGTGTTGAAGCTGTTGGAGGTTGGAGTTTTTTTGCCTCTGTAAGGAGGGAGATATGAAACCTATTTACCAAATTTGATTGCTCTAGCATTGAGTATTTAGCACTACTCTAAATATCTGGGGGTTATCGACTCGATGGATCAAGGCCAAACAGTTGTGAGTGTCAAAACGAAAAATTAAAAATTAAAAATGAAAGAGGCATGATGTAGGCAGCTCAGTCATGCTGTGTGGAAAATGTGGTGGAGATAGAGCCAACTTTGAAGGAGAAATTTAAAAACAAACTGATTTGGTTGGTGGCGCTATGGAGTGCGAGCAACTGGGCGGTCCATCCCAAATATGTATCTGACATTTGGTTGCTTTACCATCAAGATTTAGAAAACTCTATGATAGCAAAATGTCATTGGCTCAACTTTGCGGGAGAAAAAACTTGGAAACCAATATGTGCAATGACCCTGAGTCAAGCCAAATTTGATCGCTCTAGGACTTCCGGTCCTGGACGCCTAAAAAAGACATTGAGCATGTTTGCTTACCAGCATGTTACATATATTGTGAAGTAGACCATTTGAACTGAGCTGGTAGTGCAGCAGGTTTGCATAACACAGCTTGGGGTTTTACACAGGGGGGTGCACTCTATGACAGCATCACATTAATGGAAAAATGGATTTGTTGAGACGCACTTTTACCTACTGTTATCTAGAATGAATGCCTGACCACCTGGCATAGAAATCTTCCTTTTGAAATATGATATCCTGATATCACGAATAGAAGATTTTTCATGACTTTTTGCAAAACAAGGTTGATAAATCCTCTCCGTACTACTACTTTGGGTTGTATTCTGTCTTGAGGTGGCTGACTTAGTAGGAGAATGCACGCTTCAAGAACAAGAAGAAGCTGTTGGTCGGGGAAAAAGAACGTTTGCCATTTATTTTCGGGCAGGTTTGGTGTGGTGTTTGTTTTTTTTGGAAGGTGGAAAAATATCCACACACTGAATCCCAGCTCCCAGCAAATGTATTAGAAGGCGATGACCATGTGGGAGAAAATGTGTGATTGTCTGTCCGAATTCACAGTATGAACAAAAAAAGTATTAACAGCTAACAGCTTTACTTGGTTAATTGCGATGATACATTACATGAAATTTACACAATATAGGATTCACACATTAGGTGCAGGGTGAAATAGGATACCACATACAGTGCAGACAAGACATACTGTGTGACTAAACACACAAGTATACATTTGCATCCGAATTGTTCCGGTACAGCAGCATTGGCATATTTGGTAACATTAGCACTGAGGGGGTACTGAGGGTCCGGTAGTGCAGTAGTTCAGTGAACCAATCATGAGATGATTAAACAGAATAGGCCCAACCTGAGAATTCAGTAAGGTGCCTTTCTATATCTACATGGATAGCTGTGCTATCCAGGCTCAGGGTATGAAAATGACAAAACACAATTGACCATAAGAATACAGAACCACTCAGGGAATGAAAGGGAGTTTTCAAATGGCAATAAAAAGTGGATTAATTTCCTAAGTGTTTGTGCCAATTTGTTGTTGCAGTCTCTCTAGTGAGGTTACTGTCAACACTCCTCAGCTCAGCCACTACGCCATGCCCTGCACTATGAGAGGAGTATCTCTGAGGCGTTTTCTCAATCCCTTTCATTTGATCCAGGACAGTGATCACAGAAATGATCAGATGCCTCTGAGCTCAATGCCCTGCCGCTCAGGGACACAGAGCAATGGGACCAGCTGTGAAGGTAACACTGTACCACCAACCTTGCACAGAGCATTGCACAGGCTGTCTGGAATTGATATTCCTCAAGATCCCCAGCCAGCTACTGAAGTGGAGGCTTGCTGCTATTTGCAGAAAACCTACTTGGCATGGCTCAGAAGGATGACAAGTGCTTAGAGCGCAATATCACCTCTGACTTGTCTTTGGTTGCTCAAGTGGATGAGTGTCCTGAATCTATATATCCTAAAGCATTGAAGCTGTCACAGCCATGGCTGCTTGTGGAAGAGCTTTTAGTCTAGACTTGAGGGAAAGAGAATCATTTCAACCAGAGGAGCCAATGAAAACCTGCCGAAAGGAAAAAATCTCCCAAGACCAAATGACCAGTTCCCGAAGCAACCCACTGTTTCACGTGAAGAGCTCTAGTGGAACCCGGCATTCTGTTTCTCTTATTTGGCTTCATAAAACACTTCTTAACCATGTCAGTTTAGTAGAATTGTCGACTATGGAATTTTGTAAAATGATTTTAATGACATCCTCAGAGTTTGTCTCATCATGCAACTTGCACGTCTGGAGGTATTGTCCCTCAGAAAAGAGAAAACATCAAATCCTTCGTAGGCCAGGTGTGTTCATTGATTTGTAACGGGGGGAGATCATTGATATCCAGTCCTCTATCGGCTCTGCCGTACTAAGAGTAAAGAGCTCTCTAGTTACACCCGTTTAATGGGAAAACATGATTGAAATCAACTGAGACCGGGGTTTCTATTGATTGGTAGGGGGGCTATGGATGTGTAGTCAGAGGCATGTAAGAGGCATGGTCCTTTCATCCGCTGACGCTCCAGAGTGAAGTCGACGTGTTTACGAAACACGCAATATGCAGTCGCTATCAAATATTAACAGCTACCAGCTAGTTTCATCAAATCAGACCCATGCATTCATGAGTGGAAACCAATATCCGTATCTTGTTTATTTGCTCGTGGGTGGTGTATTTATACCTTGTTCTGGCAAAAGATTCCATCTGAGTTATCCTCAGTCAGCCAATAATTGTGTCAATTTGCAATGATAAAGAAACACAAAAGCACCGAACGAGCTCTCAGCAATGGGTGATGGAGACATTTCACAGAGGAAGATAAACGGAGGTGGTTTATAGCTCCATTAGCAGTGATATCAGCTCAGATTAAAGACTTTCTTGGAGGCTGCTATTGATGGCTGAAAAGGGGTTGTGTTTGTCAGGAGTGGATGAAAGAATCTGAGAGAAGATTCTTTTTGCGTCTAGCTTAGGGGAGCTCTGGCCAACGGAAGATTTCTTTTGTAGGGTAAACAGATGCTAGATTCAGATCTAGCATTGCAGCAACGGAGAGAAGGGATGACTAGCAGCCGGCGGTGCTATGGAAAGCCAGATCTACCGGCCAGGCACTTTGGCAGCAGAAAAACAACCGAGAGATCAAAGGATTGTTCATGACAGACAGATATGTTTTCAAATGTATATGGATGTATATGGATTTAAAATAAATGGCAACTAAATATATAGACTTCAAATATAGTACATGTTCCATGCATGTTATCACTGAAAATCTACTTGCAAGAAAATGCTTTGCAACTTCACAAACAGCATACACACCTACATATATGTGTTTTTATATAATGAAAAAACGATGAGAACGCAAGGCAGCAGAAATGTTCGTCATGTTTCTGGTCTTTCGTCATCTTGTAGGCTTGGCCTGTGGGGTTTTGAGGAGTAGGAGAGTCTCTTGAAGTACTGCAGTTAAAGGTTTCTTATAATTGATTTTCAATCGATGATAAATGAAGCATGCGATATTACCATGTGGATGGCTTATGGAGGAGATGCAGGACACTTCAGCCACAGCATTCTGCAAACAGGCTCCCTGTAAATCCACGTTGTTCCCTACATTTCCCATATACAGTTGACCGTGCATGCGTGTGTGTGTTTACCTGCTTGGTGTGTATATATGTGTGCCGATGTGTGTATGTGCACAGGCCTTAGTTTCTGTTCTGTTTTCCAATCCCTGCACTGATTCAGCTGTAATAGCTGTATCTAAATTTGTAAACAAGGCGGGGGGGTTTCCAGGATGACTGAGGTAGGTCTAGCCAGGGCCATGCTGAAGCTGTGCTCTCCCAGCACTCTTCTAATGAGCACCCTCCAAGGATACGCTATGTGAGAGAGGAACTTTTCTCCTGCATTCACCTGCTGCAGCTTCCTCATTAGGCTGGCACGGTCCTATCCGCCCCTGAGACATAGAGTCATACTGGGTGACTCCGAGGTCATCGCAGGGTCCTCTGAGGTCACTTAGAACTGAAGATGAGATGAGATTTAGAAAAGGAGGCCCAGGAAGAGGATTTCCTCCCGGTGCGGGAGTGGAGGCTTTCCTGAATTACTTTCTCATTCACCTTTAGTTGGAGTGACAGCAGTATTTGTGGAAGCATTGTAATAATTGGGAAAAACAGCTTTTATTTTGGTAATGTGAACTCTGTGGCCTTTCAACAGTATTATAAGCAACAGAAAATGAATTCAACTAACGTACAAACAATTTATCTTCAGCAGCATGGTGCAGCGGGCTACACTCTTGGAATATTTGCATGCCATAGCGCAGTACATCAGTTCGTTTGAAGTAAAACTCAATGAACAGGGTGTACATACATGATGATCTCAGTTGTTTAATGACATTTTTTTTTCTTGTGAGCATCTTCTCGCTAATGATGTCTGACAGGGGCAGGTGGAAAGATAAAGGTTAATCACTCTGTATCCCAGAGCTCAAAGACCCAACCATATCCTTTTCTGCAAGCGCTGTCCTTTGAATTCCAAAATAGCATCTGCAGCTCCCCGTTTCCCTCTATAATTACTTTGTAGGGAGGTAATGTTTCAGGACAGTATAGATAAAGGATCTTGTGTGGCTTCGGCGTCAAAGGGGCTTGCTAACAAGGTGGCCAGATGGTTTCTCTTGGTCATTCAGTGTTTCAAGGCAAGAAAGACCCTGTTGAACCTGCAGCTGTCCAATCAAATACTCGACTCAATGCACTTTGTCTGTGTTCACACTGGCTACCCAAATCGTCATGCTCTGCATTTAACCAAAAATAAAGTTGTTGTCTAATTGTTGACTAATAGTAATTCATATTCCAACATTTTACTTTGCTATTTATACTACCAAAGCAATTTTTAGAAGTTTACTATGTTTAGGCAGCAGTCAGGACAGAAGGTAGCCTAATTGCTGCATCATTCTTACTGTACATGCATTTAGTGCTGTCTAGATTATCTGACAATCTGGAGGCATAATAATGTTCAGAATTTGCTAATTGCATTAGCATTTTAGCACACACCACCTGAAATTAGTGTCATTCATCTCATTGCAACTCATCTCATTCATCTCATGTCCTTTAGAAATTTTTGTCATGACGGTAAAATCCACCAAGGCCTCTGCAGTTATATTCATTAACTCAATCAAATTGGATGTTTGCAAGGCATAAATATTCAAGTCAGGCTATTTCATAATTTCTCACCTACACTGTCAGGAGCCTAATACCATTAAACGTGTTGTTATCACTCAGAAAGCAGTAATCACAATGAATGCTTAAGGAAAGTGCATTGATTGAATTTGTCATGGCTTCTTTCAGATTTTGAGACAGCCTCAACAAGGTCGCTACAGAGAATATCTGCACAGAAAGTAAAGCAAAGGACATAATTTCAAGACATACACATATAATTGAAAATATGAATATAATGTAACTTGTCAGTCAGTTGCAGTGCCGCTGAAGAAAAGAGGGGCGTTTATTTGAGCTGTAGCCCCTAAATGCCTGTCAACTTATCTACATTCAAGCCCTCCTCTTCAGCGGTCCACGTAGGGAGGGAGGGCTCATTGAGTGACCTCTTAACAAGAGAATGACTTCGCGGTGGGACACTTACTGTGTCAGCACTGCCAATGCAATCCATCACATACATGGCACAGAGCTGGAGACGTTTCTGAAATGTGTCTTTACTGCCCACACCATGGCGGTGTGAGGCACGCTTCAGGAAGCATTACTATTATCTCCTGATATCAAGTCTGTCTCATATGATCCTTTTTCATTTTATTTTACTGAATATTAGAAATGAGCCTCTAATAATGCTGGCTTTATTTCTGGACCAGCTGCCTTAGAGGGTAGACTACTGTTGTGGAAGTTAGAGGTGATCAACGTGTCATAGCTCAATTTGATCACTGACCTGGGCTGGCAGACTCATTGCAGATGGAGTGTGATATCACCATTCGCCACCTGCCAGCAGCAGGCCTCCCATTCAGTGTGCGGTTGAAACGAGCCACCCAAGGCTATGGCCGCATTGATTACCACTGGCCTTGTGGAGGTTTGTGATTCAGGCGCCATCAGCTCTTTTTTAACCGGGCTAAGAGGACTGCAATTGAGCCGGGACCCAGACTGGC
>CABFOQ010019274.1:0-14347 GCA_900660455.1 Gephyroberyx darwinii
CTGCTCACGTTTAGAGTAGACTCCTTGGGAAACCACCCGGGTTGTCTGGTGACCTTGCTTATAGCTCAATCTACTGTACAGATTCTGGCACATCTGCAGTTCTCTAGGTTACAGCCACTCTGCAAGTAGAGGACTCCAGCCTACACAATGTATTGAGATCGGTTAGTGTAATGATGTCTTTGTGGGCTCAGATAGTGGGAATCACCCTGAGTGACTGAACAGCGTGGCCGTGTCCCTGCATGCCCGGCTCCTCCAGTCATCCATTTGTGATAATTAAATTTCAGAGAGCAGATTTTGTCTCTCTGACACCAGAGAGAAAGCTGTGAAAAGACCATTTCCCTGTGAGGATGTCTGAGGATAAAAAGCGCAGAAACAAATGTGTTTCATCAGGGGAAGGACAGCCTGGAATGGCCATTCAAAACAACTCTATTTGTTAGAGCTCCCCATAATCACATGTGTGTTGGAGGGTATTGGGAGGGGAGGGAAGATCACAAAAGCTAAATAAACCTTTTGTAAACCACAACCACATAACAAAGATATTCCAAAAAAACATTTACTTATGTCTAAAAGAGTTAGGGTTGAAAATAGTTTGTTTCATGTGTTTCTTCTATCACAACGTTTTGAACGCTGTGCTTTTATTCTCATTTCCAGCTAGTAAACACAGCCTAGATTTGATTTCATTCCTATTGACACTCAGCGGCCATTTGCAAGGTCGAGGTCAGTTCACTCAATTTCATCAATTCAGGAGGCGTATCTCCTCCACCATGTCAATCAAATATTGAGAAACGTTAAAAAGGTTCTCATGTCAAATTGATAATAAAAAGAATAGCTGAGATAATTTCATTTAATTCCCACTGAGCAATTTTACGTTGATGATCCGTTTAAAAAATGTGTAAATGGTTTATAGCATCAAGGCTAAAAATGAGGCTACATAGGCTTTAAAGGTGAAAGTTTAGTAGTCACGAAAATCAAAGGATTATCTTGTACATATGGACTTATTATTTTTGACATTTACAGTTTATGCATTGTTTAAATGTATGTACCAATTTATGTAAAACTGGGCAATACACAGCCAATAATATCCTGGGCTGTATGAGAGCTGAAGCACAGACAACGTTGAAATCTAGCGCTCAGTGGGTTAGTTCCAATTTGAAGTAATTGAATTAAAACTGAACTGACCCCATCGTCGGTGATGTCAGGGAAGCCCCAACTTATTTTTTCTCTCTTGTAGTGGATACGGCAGAGGAATGATTGAGTGTTTAATGATTCATGACTGTGGTGACTGAAGACACAGAATGACTTTGCTGAATGGGCTGAGACAGGTACCCTTGGAGTCTACTCTTAGGAGAGAGCACAAGGGGAATGCTTTAATGCGGTATTGATCACAGTGACATTACTATCAGCTGAGACGAACAGAAAGGTCACAGTCACTCACTCTGACTTTACCTTGTATGGCCACCTCTCCCACGCTGACCCAGAGCGATGAATTGAAATGAATAACCAGATCAAATTCTCCATCAACTACGATCATACAACATACACTAAATTACAAATTTCGTTCCATGCTGTGTACTTTCTCTAAAATCCAGCTCTTCTTTTTTGATACATAAAAGCCATAATAAATCACACGCTGTGAAAGGATCAGAAAAGTGCTTTGATTGATCTCATTGAAGACAGCAGCAATCTTGCTCAGCATTGAGGAAAGTGTCTTATTAAAGAGAAAAGAATCTCTGTGAGATGCAAGCTGCACTTTAAACAGCAGACTAAACTTTATTAAAAAGTAAGTTTTGACTGTAAAAGATTTGAAAAAACTTGTTTTCAATAGAAGTTATTAAAAACACTGAAACTTTTAAATGATAAATTGTAACATACTCTATCCACAATGCATTCATTATACAATGTGAAACGTATACGCACACATACTGTATTTTAAAATGCCGTGTATGCCTTTTGTGAGAAGCTGTGCATAGCTTTGAACCTATAACTCTCAGAACAATGTCCTTGGTGGAATTTGTTTCATGACAAGAAAAGCTGACGAGAGGAAAAAAAACAACAAGAGTAGGGCTGCTACCTCAGAGGAGATGAATACACAACGTTCTTTCTCTTTCCATTAAAAACTGTTCCTTATGTTTAGATAGGCATATAGAATCTGAACACGGGATAACAATAATTATTTACTAGGGTGGACAAAATAACAGAAACATCACACGAACACACCACACTTTGAAACAACTAAATCGCAATTACAAAGGCAGCTACATAAGTCATATTAGGTTGAATGCCATAGCATCATGTGTCAGCCAACTAACAGAGTGCAAGAGGAGCAGTCCTGAAAATCATGACAATACATGCTGATGCAAACACACAATTAAAAAGTAATATGGTCAATGGGTTGTCTGTCATCCTTCATCCTACATCCAGAAAGGTTTATGAGGGATGCCTTCAACCCAACAGTACCTATAAATGGTCTAATATCCAAGGTATAAGGTCACCTTACTCCTTATTGATCTTCATATACTGGTTGGTGCAAACATTAAACTCCACAATGGTTCGGCTTAATTAAGGGGGTGATAATAGGAGGAGACAGAGGTGTGAACATCAAACATCTCTGTGTGAGTACTTGTCTTTTCCTGTTTGTTGTTGGCTGCATATCTGATCCAGGACCTTGTGACTACAATGTCATATTTTAATGCCACAATAAAAGAAACAGTTTTAATAGAGTCTTACGCTTGTTCATCCCCAGTTGCAAGCTGGCAGGAAATGAAGGGGTTCCACGAGGATATTTTCAGCTCCCTAGACCTATCACATTTTTATTCAAACCAAAGCGAACACACACATATTGTGTGCTGTAGAATTACTCAAAGACTGTAGAAGAAAAAAAACTGTGTGCTACTGATCTGTTATTCAACACAAATGGTTTGGATCATTAGGCTTGCTGAGGGGGACTCCCTGCGCCAGATGTGATGTGCCTCTAGTTCAACCCTGGGACAGACATCCAAACATTAACTCAGACACTGACGGCGTCTCTGGATTGCTCATCGCTGCTGGTAATTAGCTCCAGCTCCATGGAAACCCTATGGGAACTTATTTGGAATATATACTGTGTGCAAAATTAATGTTCAGTTAAAAACAATCCTGCCTAATCTATGCTAGATCCAAAACAAAAAAAGTTGTTCCCCTAATATTAAATTACAAGGAGCAAACATAAGATTTTGCACCCCCTTGTGATATTTGCATTGTCAACTTTTTTATCTCCAACTTTCAATTATTAAGCTAAGCAACAACTACTCCCCCACTTTAAAACAGATAATACTCACACGCCTCTGCTCCCCCTCTAGACTATTATATAATGTCATCATCATTATTTGCAATATCATGCTCATGTGATACTATTTTATGAAGCTGCAATGTGTTAGAAGGCAGACGCTTTTGTCACGTTACAGCAGATTTAAGAATGGATAATCCTATAATCCTCTTGATTATTGAAATGTGTGTGATATTGATGAATGTCTAATCGTTTAAATAGAAAACCTGAGTGCAAACATTGGCTCAGTTATGACTGATATGTATGTGCTTTTTGGCTGACCCCTCAGTGCAGCTGGCATGAGGTTAGAAGTGGTAACAGCAATGCAAAAGTTCAAGATTGTACAAGAACATTGCAAAGCCTTGATTGAAAATATCATTTTCCCTGCAGGCCTAAATGAAATACAAAAGCACCATGACATGGGTTTGTTAGAAAAATACAATCCACTAAACAATGTATTCATCTGGAAGTAAACAATATAATATTGATTCACTTCGTAAATTTATGCCCACCTTTCTTTTTTCATTATTAATATTGAGCTCACACGAGATGGCTTAGAAATATATCCATTTTGAGATGAATCTTCTTTTGAATAGGGATATCTGCTTTGATGTGCTTAATGTATTAGAGATGGTTCCTGCCCGTCAGGAAAGAGGATAAAGATAACAAGAATTAAACTCAAATTCTGTGTGGCCTGTAGCTGGCCCGGGGCTCTTATCAGTTCAGACCTGCTGTCACAAAGACACACAAATAAGCATTGTAATTATGGGCATACTCAAAGAATATAAATATTCTTTTGTCAACAGATGTCAAAAAATCCAATTCATTCCACTGATGTATTTAGTCTTAGATTTGGGGAAAAGAAGAAGGATGGAAGGAAGGAAGGGAGCAGGGAAGGAGAGTAGCTGCTTTGGCCACCATCTACTCCGTGCCAGGATAAGGATGTCATTTGCCTCATACTTTCAGGGCCACACAAAGCCTGGCTTTCAATTGATAGCTTTGCAATTTCCATCCAACGCAACGCAGGCCACAGGTAGAATTCAAATTAGTGCATATTGAACATGTCGTTTTACACGCCCAATCTGTAATTGCAGTATGGCAAATGAATCCCTGTTGAAATGCTGTTGCCCCACTATTGACTATATTTAACTAAGGATTTATCTTTAAACTCTGAATTCCATTGTGAACTTTTGATAAAATGACTGACAGTGTCAGATAAACATGAGGTTTAGTTTATGTATTTTGAGGATGTATAAGGTTTGTTTACATTTCCTAATGCTTGTAAACACCGGAGTAGAACAGAGCTGTGTGAGTTGTGATTGGTCAAGAAAGTTCATAGATTCTATTTCTCTAACAAGTCAAACTCTTCAAGAATATAGGAAGTGTTTCAAATGAACGGTGACAAAATTCTCTACTGTATATCCATTTAGGAAAAATTGGACACCGAATCAATCAATATTTCAACTCTTAAGATTACTCAGAACTTTAATAATCATGAGTTATAATTCAATATATACAATATATAATTGTGTTTTACTTTCATACCATGTTTTGTGGATATCTAATTTTGGAATGAACACCATAATATGTAAAGGCACCAAACATTTGGATAAATAAATTGTATCTTTAGCTGCCAATTTAACTTTTTCTCCTCTCAGTGGTTCTGTCAGGTTATCAGATTAGTGCAGCGCCACCTTCACACGTTCCCTCACCCACAAGTAAGAGCGGCAGAATGGGGGGAGGGTGGGGGTGAGGCGTATTCTGGATCCAGGAGAGAGTTAAGTCAGTGGACTGACTCTCCCTGGATCCAGCACCGGCTGCGGCCAATTAAGGCCAATTGCAGCCGGTGTGCATGTGAGACTATCCAGGAAGACCAACCTGTTCCCAGGGGCAGCCGGGGGCAGACCTGGAAGAGCTGGCCAGTCAGGGTTGGAGCTGGTATGCTCCTGGAAACCTGGCAGACTGGCCAGCTTTGGTGCTCTGCGGCTGACCTGCCAGGACAGAGGGAGGTGCCGCCAGCCGATGGCGCGACGGCGCTGAGAGCAGCTGTCAAGATCGGGCCGAATTTATGTCGCTGTTGCAAATAAAGCGGCCTGCTGGCCCGTTAACTCTGCCTTCCTGCCTTTGTCCCTGTCTGTCGCAGCCCCGGTAGTAGCGAGCATTGCTACAGTAAGTTTACCCAGAAGAGGGAAAGTGTTGACACAGAGAACATATGGCCTCTATTTTTGACTATTTGGGTAACAGGAACTACTCTCCTTTGCCCCCATACATCTGGTAATGGATGTTGATTATTCCACCTCAACCCAAACCCCACAGCTGCAAACAAAATTTTGACTGAAATTTGTTATTTCTTTTCTTGTGTTACTCCCTTTTATCCTACAATAATATTGTAGAATATTGTACTGGTCAAATTATAGAGGCAGCTTTTAGGGCAGTGCAAATATGAAGTTTGAAGAGGATGAGGTGGATTGGATAGAGGGCCTCAAAAATGAATACATGAATCAAGCCAATTTCATTTCATTGGTGGAAAATCAATATGGCTGACTGTCTTATTTACCTCCAAAATATCCAGTAAGAAATGGAACAGTAGCAGAAGGTTGACTTGATCCAGACATGATTACATGAGCATCCTCCAGAATGGCTGTGGAGTCTGGGATCTACTTGGTTAGTCTCTAAAAGAATCTACCAATACCTGACAAAATGTCCCATGAAGTTAACTCAGTGTGTGTGTGTGCGTGTGCGTGTGTGTACATATGTGTGTTATGAGGGGGAGGCAGCTTAATCTTGGAAACACCCCCTAGATATTACTCCTATTGTTCTGCAAGGCATAAAACCTATTCAGGCTTAGATTATATATTTGTTTCGTCTTCATTACTGAGATTTGTCATCCATAGCTTGTTCTCGTAATTAATAATATGAAAAGTAATGTACCGTAATTTTATATGACGAAACAGGCAGTAGTCTGAAATGACGGTGGAGAGTAAGGGTGTGGGAGTCAGGGTGGTGGAAGGGTGTATATAGACACTTGACTTTAACTCTGGTGACCCCACTGTGAGTGAACTTATCTTTTTCAGTGACAGTTTTTCTTATTTAAAGGAGAACCACCAAAATCAATCTCTGGTAGACACGTATCTCAACTAAGACAACTAGCACTATCTAACGTAAGAAGATTGACCTTTTAGTAATCCAGAGTTGGTGTTAGTTGACAGGCTGCTGTGGTCCTTTAACCATGACCCAAACCTTATCCTAAGTTGTTTTAGTTGCCTTACCTTAACTCTGATCATTACTCCTTCACTGTGGGAGTAACTCAAGTTTCATATCAGAGATATATTGCTAAACTATATGAAAAAACATTGTTATGGATTGGTAAGGTTATTTCTTCTTTTTAAAATTAGACAAATGCTGCATGAGCTCGGAGAGAGACCAAGTCAATTCCTTGCATCCAAGCTGAAGCTCGGCTGAGAGTTGGAATCGCTTGATGCTATAAAGGATCATCGTGGCAAATTAAGCTTCTCTCCCCCTGAGGTCAATAATACTTTTACAAAATTTCACATACAAAAATTCAGAATCTGTTTACCAGGTTTGAAATATGTTGACTTTGCCTTGCCTTCCACAACAACAAGCAGAACTTTTGGATGCCCCAATTTCTCAAGTTGAAATCTGATAGTATCACATCTAACACTATGTAAAAAAAATAAAGCTCCCGGTCTGGATGTCTTTCCAACAGCACTATTTATAGCTGTGTGGGATCTCATTACACTAATTTTCACCAACTATTCACTCAAGTTAGAGTACTTCCACCATGAAAAGCCCTCATTACATTTCTTCTAAAAAAAGACAAAAAGCAAATGTCAAAAGACTGCCAGACTGCGGATTAGCATTTCCTAATTTTAAATTACACTATTGGTCATTCCGTCTAAGATGCTTTGAAGTCTGGTTAAACCCAACTACTCGTGCATCATGCTGTCCTGTCAGAGGAAGCTCTGGCTAAACCTGTGCAAACGTCTGGGTTTCATAATCCCTAATGCTCTAGAGGTCTGGAAGCGCAAGCAGGCACTTAAAAATGTCTAATCTCTTCCATAAACATACTCCTGTCTGGAGCAGTAATCACCTCATGTCCGGTCCAAACCTGCCGCATTTCCCATGTGGGAAAACAACAAACATTCATACTCTGAATGTTTTTGAGATTCAGAAATTGCGCTCGTTCCGAGCTTAAATAAGTATATAATGTCTGAGGGTGAAAGATCCCCTAGATTTTACACAATTTTGACCTTGCTTGTCATGAAATGTGATTGGTCACAATCATCAGTGAATGTACAGTATATTTTAATGCAATTGGTTTGTTTAGCTTGCTACTGAAAGTGTTGCTGAAGTGTGAATGCAACACGTGGCATGGTGGCAGCGAGTCAAAATGGGCCGTCAGAAGAAAAGAAAAGGTGGAGTGGAGAGAGAATGAGTAAACGAGTGATGCAAATTGATACAAGATACAGTCATTATGAGTGCTATTGTGACTTCTAATGTATGGACTACAGTGCTGTTGCAAGTGCTGTTGTGACTGTTAGCCTATATGGAATACAGAGGTGTGATGACTATGCCTACTGTCATGTATTCAGTGGAGAAAGCTTTCAAAGACTCTGTTGCTGGGTGTGAAGGCATAGTGGCCTAGATGGGTGTACGACTCCCAGTCTGAATTACTGTCCCAGTCCGGCCCTGCTGTGATATCATTGTGGAGCCGAAAGCTTCAGATGAGCAACAAAGCTTTGAACTGAAAGGTGATATGGAACATTTCATGATCTTCAAATCCCACCAACTGATCTATAATAAGTTTATTCATAGGTCTACCTTACCCCTACTTGCCATTTTCAGTTGAAATTGACAGATTCAAATTCTTGCATGGTTTGCTCACTACACCTCCATGTTTTGGCAATGCCCTTTGGTCATAGACCTATGGGCATTTGTCACCGTCTGTATGACTAATCTTTATGTCCCAAGCTGTTTTTGTTGGGTGACTATGGCTCATGCAATTTCTCTCTTACAACTATGAATAAGCGTCTTTTCTTGAATGCTTTAATGGCAGCAAAGAGAGCAATCTTAAAAAAAATGTTTTGAGTGCACACCATACCGTATAACTTCTGGGGTAACATATTATTTAGATACTCTGACAGTGAAACATTCAGCCGCAACACTGCCTACAGCCACCCCAATAAATATAATAGCATGGGCCACTGTCATTGCAATGATTACATTCTTGAGCCATTATTAAGATGTTGAGACTTTGAGTCTGACATTTGAATGGAGCTACTGAACTTGAATGTATCTGACTATATAACCTTTTTCCATCTTTCTGGATGCTGTGCTATATAAATTTGGGACAAATATTGGGAGGCTGTCATTATCTATATATTATTGGTATGTAGTATCAGTATATGGTTATTTTATGTAGCCTACATTATTATTATTTGGAAAAAAAATCAGGCTATATGGTTGAAATTAGGGTAAAGTTGTAGACATATTTGGGAATAAATGTATGGAAATAAATGAACAGTTTGTAAAATAACTATGCTCAGTCACAAAAAAATGTTTGCCATGAGAGGATAAGAACTTAGCCTGCTTGCTGAAAAGAGGGATGAGGGGGGACTGAGGTACTTCAGGGGTGACGAGGAGCTGATTAGTGATGAGGAACAAGGTGGTCGGCTTGCTGAAGAGGAAGAGGAGCAGAGGAAATTCAAAGCAGAGGGAAACTGAAAAACTGAAAAACATTAATGGGAAATTATGTCAACAGGATTATTACACTATTAGCTGGAAAGTGTATAAGACTGTAATGCAAAGAGAACTTTCATCAGTAAGAGATTACTGCTTTGAAAGCTTTTGACTAAAGTTATTTCTCCACACATTGTTGTTGTAGCTCTGTAGTCCTCCAACTCCTAAGTGAGAAACTATCACCTGAATCTCTCTACCTACCGTCCTGCCGTTACTATAGGAGCTTCCTTGTGCCTGCTGGTCTGATCAAGAATTTACCAGCCTCATAACCTTAGTGGCAGCAATAAAATGTGACATAGCAGCACAACACCGCTGCCATAAATCCAAATATAACACCAGAGCTGAAGGTAATTCATGATAAAGCTTTTGATAGATGCGGGTATTGAGTTCACACGACTGTGAACAAAAATTGGAGGGCAGCTTTTTAGTTGACGGGATCAAACAGTATGATGTAAATTAGCAGGTGCATTGCATTCGCTGTGGATCCTTGAACTAGCTTTGTTGTATGCTGGTCCTACCGTCTTTCTGCTGCCAATCTAGGACTGACTTTGAGAAGTGGTTAAGAAGACTCACTCGCATCACACATTCAACTGCCCTATCACAGTTTTGCACTTCAGATAAGTTAATTCATTCCCATCTGAGGATAATAGATGCTACAGATGATTCAGAAGCTCCGATGATGTTAGAGGGTACATGTTTTAGTCTCAGTCCCTTTATGTATTCTCTTGCATTGATATATTTGTATTGAGGCTGATACTTGATTATTGTTATTATTGGTAACAATGCCACTGATTAAATGCCAGTAATGCTTTATATTTCTGAGGAGTGACAAGATTCCCATCCATTAGAGGTGTGATGACAGAGAAACAATATACCTCCCTTTCACCACAAACACTGGATGTGTTGAAATAGGAAAGGAAATGTGAAAGTGTAAAACAGCAGAGCCACTGAGATCCACGTAGCACTCATTTGACTTTCTAGGTCAGCCATGGAAAGGGTGAAGGTTTTGGATAAGGATCTGAGAGAGTGTGTATTGAAAGTGAATCCACTTCCTGGGACTGAGCTAACCTAAGGGTTGGTGAGGATTAGGATCAGACATGAGAGAGAGAGGAGTCTGACCGTGATGGTCTTAGGGAGAGAAAATGACTTTCCAACCACACAGCCTGTGGATGAGGGGAACAAGAGAGGTGTGACACAAGAGAGCTTAATTCAACCTGGTGGAGGGAGGGAGGGGGGTGAGGGGATACTGGAAATGGATGAGCAGAGAGGTGGAATCAAGCATTTGTCTGGCTTGGGTCATATCTGATTAAAGTATATGAGTCCAGAGTGAGGGGTAATTTTCATCAGGCAGCCAGATAAGCCAGAGCCACACAGACAGTGATTGTTTGCTATGCAGCCGGACTCGATCGCAAGCGCGTGTCCTCCAGTGCCACCAGAATCCTGGCTGATTAGCTAAGAAATAGAGATGATGTTCTTTTCCTCTGTCTGTCTGTCTGTCTGTCTGTCTGTCTCTCTCTCTGTCACTCTTAAACATAACTGCTCATTTTTTTTAAATCATTGTTTACGTGGTGGGATATGTGGATAGATAATAGAAAATTGACAGCAACAACTATACGTGATTATTGTATATCATGTTACATCTTTCTCAGACAATTATTAGGAACAAAAAAAAAAAAGGTTCACTATAACTATAATACCTACGGAGTGTTTTATCTTACCTGAGCACACAGCAGCCAGAGATATGTGAAGCCCTAGGGACAAATTAACACAGTTTTCAGGGGATTTCAATTTTTGCATAAACCACTCTCATATTCCCAGTGGATTATCAGACTAAAATAACCCCCCTTTGCAGCAAATTGCTCTGATAAGAAAGCATAGTCTGTTTTAGCATTTAAAGGATGGAGGAACAAGGGAGTCCCTGCTTGATCAGTTTCATTGAGCGGCTGCCTCTGTCCTCTCTGCTTGTCATGTTCTTGGTGATACGATTAACGCAGCCCCGACCTGAAACATGAAACATGCATATTGTATGTGAGGAACACATACTTGCATGCACACACCTACTCAGCAACATAAACATGCCTGCAAATGCATACACACACATATGGACTCACACACTCAAGCCTGCACACACAAGAGCATACAGACAGACAAGCATGCACATATACACACACACACACACATGCACCCATAACCTTTGAATTTATCACCACCAAAACACTGTTAAACCAAACTGTTAAGTATGTCTCCTGATCCTGATGAGCATGTATGACTGCTCTACTAACAAGAAAACAACAGGAGTTGAAAGAGACTCAAAGTGTGTGTGAGGAATCCAATCAGAGGAAGAGTAAAGATCACATTCTCTTTCAAGTCTGGACAAATAGAAAGCATAGCAACCACAACCGATTAATCTCTCATTTGATAACCATGCCAATGCCCAGGGAAAGCTACAAAAAACATCAACTGTCAGATAGCTGCTGGATAATGTTGAAAATCTGGTGTCTATCCTGTCGGTCCAGTTAGCCGCACTGCTTAAAGCCATGGTGGCCCCCCGAATGACTCATTGGATGCCATGATTTATTTAAGGGTCAGTGAGTCCAATACATTTCCTCAGAGTAGGTCTTTGAAACGGCTGATGTGATCTTAATTGAGTCTAGTTCATCTTCCCAGGAAAAGAGAGAGAGAAAAAAGAGAGAAAGAAAGGAGATATAGTCCTCAGAGCCACGGCGGTATAGGGAATATCAAAAAGATAAAGTGACTTCCTCCACAAAAAAAGGGAGAAAAAAAGGGCAGGAGGGGGATGTCACCTGTCACGGCCCCTGTATCAACAGTGATCGTCACCTTCTGCTCACTTTGAAGCGAGAGGTCAATGACGGCATACAAAACAAGTCATACATATCGGAGGGGTGAGCAGTGAGAGCCTGAGATAAATCCTGCAACCATTCAGCTTATCCTTCCTCCTCTTGCCAAAGCAGCCATTTACATGCAACACAGAAAACAGGTCATGCATCGGATGCTGCACACACCATACAGATTGTGTGTGCACGTCAGTACTTGAGAGGATTATGTATAGAAAAAGGCAGCCATAAAACAGCATCCATCAGGGAAAGTTTTCATAGCAGACAGAATTCTGGAGGCTTCAAGGTTAAAGTGATAAAGGGCTTTATGTCTTCACGTTTACACTTGTTTGTGCCATACTGCGGCACACAGTCTGACTGCTGTAAATACAAACTCATTATTGCAGGTAGTCAAACATTTATTGATTATAAACACTGTGTGACTGGAATTGAAAAATCATGATTGTTGAAACTGGTAGTTTCTGATATGATGCACAAGACAGGATTAGGGGTCACCATCAATAGGCCTGTAAGAGTACTGGTGTGTGTGTGTCAAGTGTGTGTGAGTTCATTTAAGGTCATTTAAGGTCAAGATAAAGTAGTTATGTTTATGTGCTGAATATTTTTAATGAAGAAATATACAAACGTAGTTGGAGAATTGTCATAGTTTTACAATGCATTTACAGTGGATGTGGGTCTTTCTTTTGTAAAGGGCTGTCTCCCTCTTTTTGTTTAGGCTTTGACCAATAAACTGTAACTGAAATAATTATTGATTATTTGGATTTTAGTTAGTTAGTTGTGGTAGTTTAGTTGGTTAGTTAGTAGTTTGGAGGGCAGCTTTAAGTTTCAGTTTAGTTTTCATGATTTTTTTCACACACCTCAGTTGTTTTTTTAATACCACGGTGTTTCATTTCAGGCATAGTATAGATTTGGTTGATTACTCACTATAGGTCTAGTAACCTTGCTGCTGCCTCATCTTGCTGCCCACATTTTGTTTAGTGAAGCCTACTTCAACAAACAGGCCACTCACCGTTTCATTTGTTCATAACAAGCCGGCTGAACATCAAACATCAAGCTATAGAATAAAGAAAAAGACAGATCAACTCACCTCAGACTGCAGGGTGTGAAGTCGAGAGGAAGGGCGAACAAGTGGCCCGTGGTGTCCCTATAATAACAGCAGCCCATTTCAGCACTGAACAGCGCTCGGTGCAGCATCCGAGTCTCACGCGCGTCGTGACTACCTTTACTGGACCTGACCGTCCTCAGTGCACACGCTCTTTCAGGACTTTTTCAGATTTCCGTGTAATTACCGGCATCGTTTTGACAGGCGAGAAGGAAAACTCGTGCGGTTTCACAATTTCGCGCAACCATGTCAGAGATGCTCGTGCATACAAATCTTACACGTGTTTGAGATCGTGAGGGAAATGCTGAGACAGTTTCTGGCATGTTTCTTTCCCAGGGTGAGCGACGCGATGACATCCTAGCCCGTCTCCTTCCTATGGAAACAACAAAGAGTCGACGGGTAAAATCAACATTTATCCGTGCGTAAAACCATGTAGCCAGTCAATGAATGACGCGTTCTGCGTTTCATCAATGAGAGCAGGGTAAGTTTTAAGAAGCGCTGATGAGCTGCTGTCGGACGCTGTGTTTGGCATCCGAGGAAACCTGTTGGATTTATCCAAAAAACAATCTGTCACTGTCAAGGACAACAACAACTTTGGAGACTCTGGCGTTTCTTCTGTCTGTATTGCGGGATTTTGCGCCTTGGTGACCTATCATTAATGTCGTAGCAGTTTCAACCCTTATTGTGGATACTCTCAAGAAACCATGTTTTTATGCAACACCAGTGCTATAAAAGACTGGAGCTATTTTTTATCTCAGATATTGCCTCTTATGAACAAAACAACAGGCTTGGTTAACCAGGGCATCGACAAAGCGGAGGTTGTGACGACCACCATGGTGACAGCTCTCCAGCCGGATAGCGGGATGAGCGCAAGTAACCCGCCTCTGAACTCCAACCATACCTCAGGCATGGAGCATGTGTTTCAGTACTCTTATTCGGAGAGTGACCTTCTGTATACGGACTACCGGACACCAGCCCGGGACTCTATTCCTTTGCCCAAAGCGGTCCTCTACCTGGTCATGGCAGCTCTGGTGGTGGTGGCAGTGGCGTATGCTATAGTAGGACACCTGGTCAAAGATGTGGTTAATGACTTTGTTGGTATGTGACTCCCTCTGTGTGTGTGTGTGTGTGTGTGTGTGTGTGTGTGTGTGTGTGTGTGTGTGTGTGTGTGTGTGTGTGTGCGGTATAAGAGGGTAGAGTATGCTCTCACTGCATGGCCCATATCCTGTAAAGGAGGTATTTGCTGTCACAGGAAAAACATGCCGGCATCCTGACAGTGTCGCCAAGGAAGATTTATTACATGGAGAGAGAGAGGGGGGGGGGGAG
>CABFOQ010019275.1:0-12457 GCA_900660455.1 Gephyroberyx darwinii
ACACACACACACACACACACACACACACACACACACACACACAACCACACACACACACCCATAGCCATGAGCACTGCCTCGGGGGCAATGAAAATACTTGTGCACAACATCACCTTTTCCCAGCTAGCTCTCACTGACAAGTCTCAACAGCCCTTCCATACCATGAATAAATAATTTTCTAAAACCTGACAGCCAGACAGACGCAGACCCAGGGTTTACCCCGTTACCATCACTTTTTGAAGAAGAATCCATTGGTTTGCTCTCCAACATGATCACAACAACAGAAGCAGTTTTCTCTGTTACCCCTAGCTTTCACATACGAAGAAACGTGGGAAATGGGACTTTAACGGTTTAACAGCTAGGATCAAAGAAATGCCACAAGTGTCTCCAGTGATGGCAGAAGTGTTATAGATACAACATATGGCCAAAAGTCAGTGGACACCTGACCATCACACCTATGAGCTTGTTGGACATCCCATTCTAAAACCATGGGCATTAATATGGAGTTGGACCCCATTTGCGGTTATAACAGCCGCCACTCTTCTGGGAAGGCTTTCCACAAGCTGTTGGAGTGTGTCTGTGGGAATTTGTGCCCATTCAGCCAAAAGAGCATTAGTGAGGTCAGGCAGTGATGTTGGACGAGAAGGCCTGGCTCGCAATCGGCGTTCTACTTCCTCCCAAAGGTGTTCAGTGGGGTTGAGGTCAGGGCTCTGTGCAGGCCAGTCGAGTTCCTCCACACCAAACTCGTCTAACCATGTCTTTATGAACCTCGCTTTGTGCACAGGGGCACAGTCATACTGGAACAGGAAAGGGCCTTCCCCAAACTGTTGCCACAAAGTTGGAAGCGCCCAATTGGCTAAAATGTCTTTGTATCCTGTAGCATTAAGATTACCCTTCACTGGAACTAAGGGGCCAAGCCCAAACCCTGAAAAACAGGGTGGCTGAAACACCTGAACTCAATAACTAGTAGGGGTGTCCACTGACTTTTGGCCATATAGTGTACTTGAATGTCGACAGACTTTGTTCCAGGTCCCATCTTGATTATTCCTCCTTCACTGACCCTCACTGATAGATGTCTGATAGCTGGACCAAAAACTGTTGCTTTACTACTGTTCAGGGTATGAGGACATTAAAAAGTAACATGGTGAAACAAAAGCAAAGCAAAACAAAAAACAGTTCATGATGGGGGATGCAGACGGACAATCTGATAGGCCTCAGGAAAGTCATTCTAACAGCTTGTCATCTTTTATCGAGAGGCCTAAAGGGCAGTTAAATGAATGTCTAAAGCTATGATTTCTGGAGCTTCAACATCCCAAAAAACCAAGATCCAGCAGCCCTCACCGTTTAATGATGCGTGTAACAACCAGCCGTGCTGCTCAGCTTCCCTGACTCTGGTTCAAGACTTGCTGCTGTCCCTAGCCAACTTAAGGAGACAGCATCGCATGCACCCAGGGTCCACACAACACAGTGATTATGATGCAAAACACGTTTACACGCAGTAGGAAAACACAATCAAAGGCACGCCTTGCTCATCCCCTCCAGAATATTTGAAACATCAGCAATATAAAACAAGTGTTGAGGAAATGTGTATACACTGTAAACTGTGACCTTTTGCTCTGGCGTAATCTGCCTGTTGGCCAGAGGGAGACACGTAGACACGTCATGGCTGTAGGGAGCTTTGTTTTCCCAAGATTAACAATTTATGATTTATGATCCTGGAAACACATTTTGTTTGGAAGTTTTTGGTGTTCAGTCATCTTTACACATCCCGAGATATCTCTCGCAGCATTGTAAAAAATTTGAGTAGGGGAAGATCTGCAACAAACCATCCATAGCATGTGAACCACAGCCAGTGTGAAGGACAGGCAAGCAGAGCAGAGGAGCGGGTTGGTACTTGCGTCCTGTAACGGATGCCAGCAGACCTGCTCTCACTGCAGGAGAACACAAGGCTGTTGAGAGAGGGAAAGGAAAGATTCACCCTCTGGTCTCTGTCCATCACTCCACTCCTTCTCCCCACACATACAATCTGCTTCCAAACAATCCCATCTCTCCATCCATCATTCATTTCTGTTTTTCAGCAGGTTATCTCACAGGCGGCCTGAGAGAGGGCCCATTGCTATGGTAACCACTCCAGGCCCTGGACGGCGCCCAGGGTTGTAAAAGTGAAGAGCCCAGGCAGTTACAACCAAGGTCTGGCTCCTTCAGTTTAAGAGAAGTCTTAGATTTAATGGAGGGGTCAGTGGGGGAGACAGAAGTTGTCCAAGCCAACATTTACACTTAGCTACAATGTCAAAAGAGTGTGGGACAGGGTTGCGAATGATAACCCTCTTGTCCATGACCACACTAGTGTAACATTTCAAAAGCGGGGTAAATGGGTTTTGAGATGGCTTCCAAGTAAATCATCACACCAGTCTGCTGCCCAAAATCCTTCCACCCTTACTGTGGGATAAAGGAGATGAGGACGGTGGAGACGAAGAATGTGAGCCAGAGAGGAAAGGTAGAGTGGGACGTGAGGATAAGAGGCAGTAGAAAGGAAACAGACTGAGAGGAAACAAAAAGAAGCAGCCAAGATCATGGATGTTGTTTTATCAAGTTCAATATGTTGACCGGTTCTTTCTACCATTCCAAAACACACTATTACAAGATACTGTGTGGGAAACTTCCCCAAACTAACGAAGAGCTGCAAAGAGTCACATATCTCTTGTTCAAACTGCCTTAGTGCCTTCAAAGATATTCATCATCGGTGCAGCGTCACTCCTTTATCACTTAAATAAACACTTTTTCTCTGTTGCATTACTGAAAAAAAACAACATAAACACAATGAACACTGGAGTGCTTTTGATGGAAGTCCAAGGGTGCAGGGGTTTCTGAACAAAAGATTATCTAAATAGCCTTCAGGTGCCTAACATCATACATTCATTACTTAGAAAAACTATATCTTCTTGATGCACAAAAATCTTTTGAAGTGGTTACCCTAAATAAATTGTTTTGATTGGAGCAACATATTAATTACTCTCTTTTGGCAGATTCCTGCAAAGTCCAAGTTAAAAGTCTTATTTTGTCCTGGGATTCGGAGATTGCCTATCAATAGGTCCCGTGGTTATTGATGGACGGGGAATACATGTTTATTTTTACAATTGGAAATCACCAGCTCAACACGAAACAAACCCAACTGACTCATTTCAAGCTCTTCCAAAAATATCTCAAGAGCCTATTTCTGGTTGATGTGGATGAAAGCAATACATGTCTTGAAGCCATTTTGCTGACCAATGTTTGTGGCATAAAGAGAAAATACGTTAACAAACCAAAATAAACTTTCATGACAACCACAAAATATTTTATTTACATGAATGTATCTTTCACAGACACAAGAGGGGAAAAAACAACTTAAAGGTTTTCTTTGTATTTTTACAAGCAACTGGTACCATCTACCACTGGCACCATTCTCTTCTATTTCATGGTCTTCTACCTCCAAAATTAAAGCTCCTCAAAATTTGCAGCATGTTTACAATTAGATAAATCAAACAAACAAACAAAGTTATGTGGCTAAACCAATATGAAAACAAGCTGAAGAAAGTGAAGAAAGGCGGGGTTCATAGCCGGGAGACATAGTACGGAGAGTGAATCACGAGAGTGACAGGAAACAAAATTAATCACAAACAAGAGTAGCTGTCCTCAGCTAAATCTACTTTCCACTGCAGTCCAACATGACAAGTAATGACGAGAAAAGGAGCACAGTACTGGTTGTTTGAGGTGGGATTCAGGGGTTTTACAAAACCCTCAGGGGGGTTTCGGGGGTTAGCCAAGCAGCTTAACTCCAAATAGCTCTAGTATTTTCCAAAGTTGATGTAAACAAGTGTGTGTGCTGATGAAGTGGCAGGGTGATGGTCTGCCTAAGCAGCATCTTCTATGGATGGAGTATAATCCCACTGTGTATTCTGCGGTGGGCCAGGTCCTTCTGGCGATGAAAGCACCAGAAGAACCGCAGTTGATTTTGGAGCATCGTGGTCTTTTCAAGTTCTCTGTGAACATTTCCACATTGCGACATTTGGTTGGCAATGAATTGAGTAGTTGCAGGAAACACCAATAGAAGAAAGAAATGCCTCCCCACTCTATTTGATCAATGACCTTCTGCATTTGTTTAAAAAGGCTTTTTGATTTGATTGCTAGTTACACTTCTTAGACATTTGTTGACCTCTGATCTTCCATTCTCACAGCCATGCTGTAGAGCAGGCTTCTGGGCTGAGCTGGACCACACCCGGCTCTCAGGTACCGACAGAAGTGACAATCTGGACCACCTCCCCGTTCTCTCCCTGGATGGTACCCTGGATGGCCTCTTTCACCTCCATGTCCCCCTGCAGGGCTGGGGGCAGCTCAGCAGCCTGGGACACATAAGACAGAGGAGGGGAGAGAGGAGGAGAGAGGAGAAAGACACAGGAAGATGAGAGGGAAGAGAGATGAGTAAAACAAGGCAACAGTAAACAAGCCGTTCTCAAATGATGCAGTCCCTCTCTGGGTGGATGGGAACAAATACTGTATGTCACCTTGTTTTGACCTGTACTGTTATTGTAGCTTCCCCTTTGGGCCAATCAGTGTCATTTTGAAAACGTCAGAACGCAGTGGAGAGATGCAACATTTTCATTCATTTTAGTCAAAATCAAATTGGTGTCAGAGATATTGCGAGTGGACGGCTGAATGAATGAACGAACGGAAAGAGACCAATCCATGGTCCCCGCCCCGATTTCATCATGGGGGGACAATAACAGTGAATGGGACAAAGAGATAAATCAGAGAAGGAGAAACAGGCAGATGGTAGGTGAAGGGAATGAGAGAACAAGCAGAGTGACAGGTGGAGAGAGACATGACGACAGACAGGCTATTTGTGTTTTAGCTCACTCAGATCATCTCTGTGCTAGATGTCAGACAGAGGGACGTATTGTGTGGGTAAACCCCTCTAAAGATGAGAGGTTCATGACTCAGTCCTGGAGGATGACCATGAAGAGTGACTCACTCCTTCCTCAAATGCACGCCAAAGGTTCCCTCAAACACACCTGCAGCTTTTAATCCTCTCTCCAGCCCAGTGTGCTGTCACTAGACAACAGCACTGACTGGAGCACAGCTGCAGCACACACAATGCAACAACACAAAGTTAGCCTGACATACTGTAACCATTGGTTGTAAAGAGGCCAAGTATAGCTCATATGGATTGATGGTTGTTTTTTTTTTAAACATCGGCTGTGTTGAACCAGTTCAGCACAGGCGTCATTCGGCCATTTGCGAATGCTGATGGATAATGGATCACTTCCCTTGGCTGTATTGTATTTGGCAGAGGCAAACAGACTGCTCTGGCATTTAGCAGAGGCTGTGCCAATAACCAGGATATCGGTGCACTGCAGTGCCAGTTTTAGACCTTACCTGGGGGTGAATCATTTCTAGTCCAAACTGTCTTAAGGTACAGCCAAACCGGAGAAAGCAATGTTTGCTTTACGGAGATATCATTGTGTCAGTTGTGCACTTTGTGATCTAGTGTGTAATGGAAACTATTAAATAAAGAGAGAAAAAATGCAGAGATAAATAAATAGAAAAGCCTAAGTAATTTTTCAAGAACTTGTATAAATGCTGCCATATGTTTGGAAACTGATGAGAGCAATTCTCTCGATTCAACACTTTTCAGAAAGGAAGGAAAAAATCAGCACTAACCTTCCTCTGACCTTTGAACTAAAAGTCATAGCGACACTGATGACAATGACTAGTGATTACTGATTGGCTCACTATTATAGCAAATCCCGACAGCGATAGTAACACTCTGCCACTTTCACTGAATGTTGCTTTGCTGCAGTACAAATGGGTCCATGTTACATATGTACCTTAATACCATACCAACCTATTTCCTTTGTTCATAAAAGTCTAACATTTGGGACTGAAACCTAATGGACTCCATTGTTCAAAGTTTAAGTACAGTTTGATCAGTAAAGATCAATTTGCCCACAAGCAGTTTCCTTCTGTCCTTGCACATGTCCATATGTCCTTACTGAACCCAATATCCTGTGAACAGGAAATTGATGATTGATCAGACCTAGTCAACTTTGTTGATTTCTGTCAAGATCTGTGTACAATCAAACATTAGGAAAAAATGAGGTTTTTATAGACCTCAAGTCTGTTCAAACGAATCAAGTCGAGTAAACAAATGTTTTTTGATTGCTTGCTGTGCCAAGCAAGATGGAGCACAGACCTTGGAATACAGTGCATGGGGTGGCAATCACTGTGTATGCTCATGATTCCACAAATAAATAGCATGTCAGGGGTCTGGGTGTGTGACCTGCACCAAATTAACCACTATAGGATGCTTAAACTCCACCCATGCTCTCAGGGGAAGGAAGCCATCACCTAGACGACAAACAACAAAGGGATAACAAGTATTATCGAGAGGGCAACGTCTTAAACAGCAGATCGCGAAACCTGAAGTGTGGCTGGTCTAGACATTTGTTCTCCGCATGTCTTGCTGGAAAGCTCATAAGATCAATCACACTACAAACTGCCCAAGAAGTCCAAATCAGTACAGGACTGGCTACAAATCATTTGAAGAGTCAATCTGTTTTAGGTCTTCTCTGTTTATAATGTCACACCACGAGAATGCCTTTACTCACATCAGGAATAGAGGCTACCCATAATAGCATGTGACTTGAAGTGAGCACTAAGAGAAGAAATGTGAAAATGTGACATTAAACATGGACGGGGAAAACAAAAGAGGAGAGAATAATGGAAAAGTGCTGCTCTTTTATATTCCTGGCAAGCCAAGCTGACCACTTCAAAGGCCCCGCAGTGGGTGCCTGTGCACCCTTCCTTACTCGACACATGGCTCTTACTCAATGAGCTCAACCATCAAGGGATTTCAAGCTAATCTACTAATTATTACTTTTCTCCTTGTAACGATCCATTCATGCATTTCATAATGTTAAATTACTGTTTACACAAAACACCCACCATAAGGACCGGGGGGTTAGGTGCATTTGCTTTAAGTGAAATTATGACAACGGCGGAAAAAGCAGAGAGCATTACACCTGCAAGTACTTAAGTAAAATTGCAGAATTACATTCATATTTCAATTTCAACATGACACTAATTATCAGTGGAATATGAGGTTGGTTAAACCATTATTATAAAAGTAGGTAGGTATCGGCTGTAGCAGGTACCTCCTCTCTCAAGCAAGCAAAAAATGCACATACCCACCCACCTGTATAGCATAAAGAACCCTGAATCCCATTTAAAATGATAATCAAACTATAAACCACTTATATTAAGTATATTTAGTTGACTTATTTTTTCTGGTTGTTTGTTTAGTCAGAATATATCATAGGCAAGGGGCAAGGCAAGGTCTAAAACTCAGCTGTGGTTCAGGAGTGGAAGCTGAGGAATATTTCCTCAGCTGTTCTAGGCTTTAGGCAAATGGGATTCAAATATTCAATATAAAGAAACAATTTACTATTTGTGTTGGTTTTCCCTCTAAAGAGCAGGTATTTTTCACACAGCAGTTGTAACTCTGGTTGGTTATGAAACACAGCTGTAGTTTTTACAGTAAAAACTGTTTAGAAATATGCCTAATAATTTATATTGCAGTGCTTCTCCTCTACCCAGAAATTCACAGGCTGTTTCGCAGACTTGGCACACAAGCAATATGAGCCACTGGTCTGCTTGGCTGACTGTATAGGTGTCCAACCCTCTCTAGCCTGCTCTTTCTTTCAACTACCAGGACTTGTATCAACTGATTCAGCCCTTCTGCCCGAGTACTCAGTAAATAACTAAATGGCATCACTGAGGGAATGATTTCTGATCCCGTGTACATAGAGAAGAGGAGGTGGGGAGCTCAGTTATTTATTATGGTTAGTTTCAAAAACAAACGCATGTGAAGTGTGATTGGTGTAGATTAGCACTAGCGTCTGTTTCACCTCAAACGGAGGGGATAGTTACGTACTCAGGCCCTTGGAATGCTCCCCGAATACAAACCGTTTACAGGTGTCTGTGTACATCAGGGTTCATACACCTATTTATGTTGCTTAGCTGATCTGGGTCTTGTTCCTGGCTACAACTATCAATTAGGACCGATACTATCAGGACATGTCTGATTTGGATTTGATTACTCAAAGGGAAGTGGAACAATAAGCAGCCGAGCTTGACATTAAACATTTCAATGGCTGGAAAAAAGATTATCAGCAACTTGACACTGTGGCAGACTGGGGGGGAGGGGGGTGTGGGTAAGGCGTAGGGGCTGGATGCAGGAGAAGAGTTGAGCTAGAGGGCTGACTCTTCCTGTGTCCGGCACTGGCTGCTGCCAATTAAGGCCGATTGCAGCCGGGCCCCTGCGTGTGAGTGAATGAGAACGTGAGTCCGACAGGGGACAGGAGAGAGTCGAGTCGAACTATGGAGCGGAGAGAGTAAGTGGGAATGACAGCGGCGGCTGACCTATCCCGGAGGATGCAGCCGGGGTCAGCCTGGAAAAGTCGGCCAGTCAGGTTGGACCCGGTATGCGTCCGGAGACCGGCAGCTTTGGCGCTCCGCGGCTGATCTGCTGGTGAGAGATGCCGCTAAAAAGTGTGTTTGTGTGTGTGTCTTTACCTGCACGGCAGCAGTGTGATCAGCGACGGGGGCTAGTTGGACGTACTGCACTTGGATGTCCGGGGGAAGGGGGGAACCTTCTACTGTTGTGGCCCCTCCATCAGCTGATGCCACCGCTATTAGCTGAGCCCCACGCAACACCTAGGACAGAGAAAGAGAGAGCAGGAAATTAGTGCATTATCAACATTACTATCACTGTCATAACACTATCATCAGAGAGAGGGATGTCACTCTGGTCTCATTGCCCCTGTGTACATGACAGTACAACAGATCTGAATGAAACCCTCCTGCCTCAACCTCCACCAGCCAGCAAGCAGAGTTTAAAAAGTGACGATCTGGCCGGCTCCGTAATGAACTCCACTCCTCTGGAAATAAGAACCTATTAAAAACAAACAGCAGAAAGCCTCACTTATGACCTATCTGGTGTGTTTATGTTATTCTATTGATCACAGCCATCAGTGTATACAACACAGTGCCACACACACACACACACGGAGTAACTTTGTGGCAAAGAAAAGGTCACGTGGTGGTATCTCAGTGACGTAAATAAACACTCCATCCCTCCCTCTGTTTATAAATCACGTTGGAGAACAACTTTATGGTCCATTCCATTCAATTATATTTTTACGAGTTTTGTTTTCCTAAGCGGCATAACATGATATGCTAGTTAGGCTTAGTATTATTTGGTTTCATTTCATTTAAATCATATTGAGAAAAAAAAAAAAGAGAGAAAAAGAGGCACTGGCACAAAATGGAGGGCGAGCTCAAAGGGGGATCCTAATCCCCCACAATGCTGAACGTCAGCCAGGCGACATCTGAACTCTGTGGTTTCAACACAGTAATTACAGAGTGGCACAGTGCAGCTGGAGTGTTGTTGGGTATTCCTATAGCTTGTTGAGGTTATTCCCATAGATCGGCTACAACCACAAACACGCAGAGGATTGCATGTGTGTATACACACACACACGCACACACAATCTGGGATTTGAGCATTGTCTAATTGGATAGCATAATTTGTATGTGACAACAGACATACAAAGCTAGCATACAATCACGCTGTCGACACAGACACAGAAAGACAGATGGAGGGAAACATTCACTCAGCTGTGTGCCTGTGCAAGCTCAGTTTATGCACACCGAGGTCAGAGACCACTCTGGTGAGTTTCTCAGCAGAGTTAGGCATCGCTTGTTTGAAATAAAGCCATGCCTCCATTTAATGACAACGTGTTCCCATTTATATTCTCTACTGGTTTCAAGGCCCTAACCCTGAACACAAGCTCCTCCTGTTCCTCTTCTACTGTCTCCTGTCTGGCGGGTTTCACATGTGTCCTGTTGTTGTGTGCTTCCTCTGCCATGTGATGTGAGGTCTCCGTCTCCAGCTCCGGCTCCTTCCTGCTCCACTACAGGCTGGGACCAGCTGGGGATGCTCAACAGACATTCAGGATTTGAGGGGGAATATGCAAGCATGCAGAAAAAAACCCAAACCTCACAAACCTCAACTGTTGCCCCCTAACCCTCCCAATCTCCCAAACCTCCCTCCCTACCCCAAGTCCGATCTTGGCTTTGAAGCTCTGACTCAGTGACGAGCCCCAAGAGCTCAGTTAACCCACCGGCTTGCCTTGTCATCTAACAGACTTTGCCAGTTTCACCACAGTATCTGCTGCCTCATCACCATAACGCGCCAGGCCCAGACGGCCTCATGGAAGCTATTAGTCCTGACTCACCCGATCAGACAACCAGCTCACATCGAGCACGGATATGGATTGGGGTTGAGTGAGCTAGTGTCTCAACATGCTGGAGAACTGCAGGACCCAGGACAAATGAATCACGGCGTTGATGACCGAAGAAAACAGTCACCGATCAATTGGAATATTACCCTGAGTGTTTACAAGGTGTGAACAGTCACCAGACAGCAGAGGCGCACACATACATACTTGAAATATGTGCTGCATCCCACATAAACAATCAGTCCAAGCCAATAGTGCCCAGTTGTCATGTCTCTGAGAACATTGAGAACCCAGACGGATGCACAAACAGCTGTTGAGTCATGAGCATCCTCTCCATCACGCTGTTCTCGTATTGAGCATCAGAGGTGGCTTGTGCCAAGTGCTTGTCTTTCTGTGAGAGAGCGAGTGTGTTTGTGTGTGTGTATGCGTGTGTGTGTAAAGTTGCAGGCATGACGGAGTGCCTGTATGGTCCAACTGTTGTATCTAAATGTGTGATTAGCATGGTTCGAGGGATGCTATGGTTGACACTCGAGCCAGTAAACACTTGTCTCATTCAATAGGACTCTCAACCTCCTTTTGAGAGCAGTTTGCATTCTCAGCTGTGTGGAGCAGCACACAGAGGCACACGGAGGCATTTATAGAGTTGGAACGGTGTGTGAGATCTCTGCAGCGATTACACAGGAACTTCCCTGGTCTACATCCTGTCCCACGGCTCGCTTTGGAGGACAACTCATCTCCACTGTCACGCTTGGCCTCAAAACCTGAGTGCATCAAAAACATTCAAAATCTAAATGCAGACATCCACTGACCACAAACTAGGTATACGCTGTACCTGGAGGATACAACTCACCATTTTGTCATTTGGCAACGTAGGGAAAAGTGAATCACAGAGTATAACTACTAATGCTGATTACCTGTCATTCTAATGATGGGACTTTGTATGAGGTAAGACATTTATTTTGCTTATAGATTAGGTGGTAATGTATGTATGTTGTCTATTTTGGTCTAAAATGTGAACAAATTATAAAAAAACAAGGCATAAGGCATGCCTATGGAGAATTCGGGACTTCTAAGTATATTGTTAAGAGAAAAAAATACATCATACAACAAGATGAGAGGCCGCTGAGAGTCTTCTTTGAGAAGACAAATCATCTCACACTGGGCAAACTTTACAATTTCGCCTTGATTGCTTAACTGCATCAGCTTTCAACTAAGAGCTGGGATGACTCAGATTAAAATGCAGCCTAATATATTAGATTTGACATAGTGAGCTCAATTTGTCAAAACAGGGCCAGTCAGTGGATCTTAAGTACATTACTTGCTGTTGACCTCCAGGTTTTAGGGATTGGGGCCCTTAAATAATCAGCGTTGGCTGGCTGGCCACCCCCATGCTGGAGGGCCAAAGAGCAGAGCAGACAAGCAGGATTAAAGGGCTGTGTTAGAAAAGAGCAGTACTCCCCCTTGACAGATAAAGCTGGAGAGAACGCTGAACAATCAAGAGCATCTTAAATTCTCTGCAGACTTTGCTAGTTGCTATGGCCTTCTGAAAAAAAGAAGGAAAAAAATAAATCTTTCGCTGATGCCGTAATGCTTTCAGCAGTAATGGATCCAGGATACTAAAGAAATACTGCAAGAGGAGAGGGAAGACACAAAACCGAACAACAACAGCAGTCTAACGCAAAAAACATTCATGATTCCCATACTGAAAGACAATAACCAACTGAGTAAACAATTTTTTCCCCCCAGGCCTCATCACTCTCACTGTGTCTGAGCCTTTTAAAAATGTACTTTTGTCTACTTTCACCTCATATGAAATGAGTTAAAACTGAATAAGGCTTGTTTCAGAAACAAAAGAATATCTTTAGGTTCCTATATGTAATCCCTATTAGCTATACTCTCTTAGATTAATGTGTACAACTGCATGAGAATCTCAAAAACAGCTTTTTCCCCTGACAAAACACACACTTGGCACAGCTTGGCATCATTTCCCAGGCTCAGTGGAGTCTCTCTTAAACTCAGCTGTGCATCGAACGATGCTATGAGTCACCCGCTCAGTGTGTGTGCGAGCGACCCCTGTCTTCACTAAAGTCCACTGGGATTCCCCCATAACCCCCCCC
>CABFOQ010019279.1:0-15797 GCA_900660455.1 Gephyroberyx darwinii
ATGGCGGTTGAGTGCATTACTTATTGTTTTCTTTGAAACAATTGTACCTGCTAATTCCAGGTCTTTCTGAAGCTCTCCACAAGTGGTCCTTGGCTCTTGGACAACTCTTCTGATAATTCTTTTCACTCCTCTGTCAGAAATCTTGCGAGGAGCACCTGGTCGTGGCCGGTTTATGGTTCTTTCCACTTCCAGATTACGGCCCCAACAGTGCTCACTGGAACATTCAGAAGTTTCGAAATCCTTCTGTAACCAATGCCATCAGTATGTTTTGCAACACTAAGGTTGCGAAGGTCTTGAGAGAGCTCTTTGCTTTTACCCATGAGACACCTTTTTATAGGCCATCACTTGGGACTGAACCAGCTGATATTAATTTGCACTGACAAGGGGCAGGATTGCTTTCTAATTACTGATAGATTTCAGCTGGTGTCTTGGCTTTCCATTCCTTTTTGCACCTCCCTTTCTTCATGTGTTCAATACTTTTTCCCTGTGTCATTTCACATTATTACACATAACTTAATTTCTGGACATCTATGGTTTGATTTCTTTTGTCGGTTGTTACCGACATCTGGTGAAAATTTCATGTCAATAGCACCTTTAGAAATATATTTACTGAGAAAAATGGTGACGTGTTCAATACTTTACCCGCTGTAGTCCCACGGTGGGAATGCTGCGAGTTAACAAGCTGAAAGGAGTGAGATGGTGTGCTAACCAAGCAGGCCGGCTGGTTAGCAAATAGGGGAATTTGTCCTTGGATGGGAATGATTGTGAATTGAAAAACAGCATGATGAAACTGCAGGTGAATTGAACAAGGGAGCAATAAATTGTGAGGTGTAGGTAATTTCCATTGCTTCCACCCTGCTAGGGCTCACCTTCAACAAAAAAAATGGCAATTTCATTGTTTATACAATAAATGATGAATGATAGAAAGTGGTGATAAATGATGAAAATGGCTGTTTTCTATCACTCAAATTCATTTTCATCACATTTGTTTTCAATTCACATGCATTTATCACATTTCCATTATGTCTTAATAACTGTATCTTAACCTTTGTGATTAATATGATTGTGTTATACACATCTCTAGTGCTAGTAGGAGGTGATCCTAACTGCTACATTGTCATGTAAGATGTATCTATATGAATGAGGTACTTATGTGCGATCTATCTACATGAATGTATTGCTTGTGTGAGCCCATACTGAAGGCCGACCACCAGACTCAAGAAACCTTTAACACAGTACATGTTGTTCAGTCTAGGTTGAGAATAACCTTGTAGATGTTTAGAAACTACCTCCCTCCTGTCTTTCTCTCTTTATAAGTCAGATAGTTTGTATACCCTAACCTGTGTGTATATATCTCTCCTGAGCTCAGCTTTTTGTTAATAAATATACTCAGCTAAATCACGACTTGACTTGACTTGACTCTGAATCTTTTGTTAACGATTTTTATTCAACACTTCTCCTACACAACTCCGTCCCTTTGTGACAAATTTCCTGCAAATGTCAAGGAGCTAGACGCTGTCTCATCGTTCACGACCAGGCTGAACAAACAACACAAACTCTAGCCTCATCTTAAAGCTGCGAAACAGACTTGTCCGAAAAGTGAGCGAGGAGGCATGAAATGAGAATTTGGGGCCAGTGCTGCCAGCCGTCTTCCAAGAGAAGTGGCTATTGGCTGCTCAAGAAGTCATGATGTCAACAGTATTTTGCATATGAACAACATCACGTTTACATGCGAAGCAGGAGTTTACGGAGACCACCTAACTGAACCGACTAACTGGCTCCTGCTCTCCTCCACTACAATCAAGTAGTTTCAAATGTAGATGCATCAGCATCAGCCCCACTAATATGTCATCAAATGCTTTGGGAGTCAACAAAGCTTGTTGCTTTTGAGAAATAAAAGTCACCAGCGGGTCTGAAAAGTTGCTAAATCTAGCAACAAAATCGACAAGTTGTTAAGTGTTTGCAGTTTATGTTGCAAACAGCTCACAGAGCAAAAATGTGTCTGGAGTTAATGAGCAATTAAAGAGAATTGAGCCACATGTAAGTGTACGTGTGTGAGAGAGACAGAGTGAGTGTGGAGGTGTGTGTCAGACAAGTATTTGCTACATCTTCACTAAGTGCACTGGGTCACTGAGTTGAAGTTGAATTACTGTACTGCAAATATATTAATCTATTTAAAAAGAGGTCTCAACACATCACATATAAAAATGTTTATTATCTTTAATGTGTAAAAGGATACAAATAGAAATATATGTAGAACAAACTGGCCACTGCTGGTTCTTTCATTTCAGTTGGCTGTACATAACCCACTGCACAACAAACAAACAGTTGGCCATGAAGAAAACATTGGCTCTCCCACTGTTTTTGTTTGGGATGCATTCTATAGTCCACTTCCAGATGAAGCGGGGGGCGGGCCTCTTGTTGGCCCTGCTCATCTCGAGTTGTGTACATCAGCGATCACAGTGCCAACTTTGACCCTGGCAGCTCTAGTGTCTTCTTAAGGCCTTGGCATAGACTGGCTCCAGGAAATGATGGGGAAGCAGCATGAAGAGCGCCACGAGAAAGACTGCACTTGCCACTGACAGCAGCACGTAGCGGCCGATGAAGAATCTGTCCACTATCTGTGGGGGGAAAAGAGTGAAACCATTCACAGTCAGCAGCCATTAATAATTACAACCTGAAGCATGTATACTGAGTAAACAATAGTTAGTGCTTCCCACAGAAAAGCATGGCTGACTGGACATGAATGCAGTGTTTCCTTTTTTAGCCACTAGATGTCATGGGAGGGCTTTCTCAAAACATGGGTGCAGAGTGCCAGACTGCTTTAAGGCCTTTGAGGGACAATCTACCAAAAAAGTCCAGTCACTTGTTACCTTGAAGCATTAAGTCAAATTGACTTGAATAAATAATATATATTTCTAACATTTCCCTATCCATATAATACATGATCTTCATCCGACCAGCATATTCTAGCTGATGTAGTAGTTTGATATCGATTCACCCTCAACATGTAGGTCCAAGTATTGCTAGAGTGAGACAAGAAGCCTTGACTATAACACAATGCATTCACCTCGCCCACTCACTCTCTGTTGAAGAATTTAAGCCAGCTAATGATTAGCTGGAGCACCACTGGTGGGACATATAGCAACACCAGACAACGTTGCCCGAGGTTACGTTTTAGCCATAGGCTTTTTGTGAAAAACTGGAGACTGCTGTCAACACAGGGCTTAGAGAAAAGAGACATTTGGCAACAAACATGGTCAGTTAGATTCAATTTCAGATAATACTGATAGGATAAATTGCCTAACTGTGGTGCATTCAGCAGACCTGCTCTTTTGACTGTTTGATTTGTTCTGAAACTGACATAAAGATATACTGTCGATTTTGAGCTCTAAATAGTTGAAAGATTTGCAGAAATACATTTCTAAGTTCCCCACCGTCCTCCTTACCTTGAGTGAACACACTCAAGGTATCACTTTAATTTGCACCCCAACAGTTTACCCAACTATTTCAGTAAAATCAATACTAAGTGCCAAGAGTATTGAGGGAGGCGGTTCTTCAATGCTGGAATCTGTGATGGGTTTGATTCAACAAAGCCATCGGTGCCCAGCTAATAACACTAATGACATACCCTCACTCAAACCTTTCCTCTAACATTCAAACATGTTTTCCATGTGCCAGCATTTAGCCAAGCTGTGGCCCGACCGCCTCTAAGCCAGCCACTACCACTACTTTTCAAACATGGCCACAAGCTGTAACGCAGAGCAACAATGGTTACTGATTCTTTCTGTATATTGTGCAGACGACTTGTGTGCCATTGCGTTTTGAATAGTTAGCAGCATTAAATCTGATATGTCTCTATAATGAGGTGGGAGAAGAATACCTATTCAAGTCAACTGACTGTAGTTTGTTACACTGTTCTCTCACTAGTGCTGAAACGAAATATTGCTTCTGGGTGCTCGTTATTTTCAAATCCCGCTGTTCTTTGTCTAGATAGATAATCAGTGGAGAAACAAACCACACTGTACCGTGGCTTGCCCAAGTTAAGTTTAACAGATTTAATGGAGACAAGGCACATGAAAGGACCGTTACAAAAGATCCTGTGTATTAGCAACGATTATGTTTTAGTCAAGACTTGGGGTTTACACATGCTTTCAATAGATTTAATCTCAACACTTCAGTGGTAACTCCGGGCCTTTGTTAATATTTAGATCATTAGCCATCCATGTGTAAGAATACTAACCGAGAAAACTCCCTTAAGCCAGATATTACCAGCCCTACTGCTGACTAAAGACAGAGCTTTCACAGGGACCATCGTGGAATGTGAGTAGGTGTGTGTGTGTAAATGTAATGGTGTCTAAGAGAGGTGGGGTGGTGCATGCTGTCTCTTATGGATGCATTTAACACATCTCACTTTTTAATTTGCCAATTAGGCAGCAAGCGGGAGCCCAAAGTGGGGGCCATGTTTTATTAATGTGGCGTTGAGCGCAAGAGTAGTAGCAGGCAGGCAGGTTGGGGGGGCTCTAGTATAAAACCCCCACCCCTGATCTGGGACTGGCCTAATTGGCACCATGATATTTTATTTTGTGTAACAGCAAGAGGTTAGACATTTCTTACACAAAGTTACTTGTACACCAGTGCACAAAAAACCCCACACACATACACACACAAACATGCACTGTCATAGGCAAACACACACATACACACAATATGCCACGCAGTTATTAAATCAGAAATCGCCATCTGGTTACCATGCTAGATGTGCAAAACTCCAAGCTACATATCTATAGGTTTTATAGGCCAGCCTTAGATCCCTCTGTTTGCTAGTCCAGGCCCAAGCACTGTGGAGGTTCACTGGCAAATAGCCTCGGCTCAAATCATGGTCTGAACATAAAATGCCTTTTACTATCACCAGTGAATCAGCACTTCTCGTGTTTGTTTGCCTTTGTAAAAATATGAAATGTGATCACATGGCCTTGGCCTTTTTACGTACATGATAGTCCTGCTAGTCCTGTATATTTACAATAATTTCAAAATGAATCTAATAAATATTTCAGCATAAACATAAACATAAACAAGGTCCTTAATGAGTAATAAGTAACCCATTGTCAAAAGACCACTGAGATGGAGAACTGCTACTAGAAGGAACTGTTCCATAGGGAGTCGAGCCTAAGAACTATGTGCAACACTGATAATCACTGATAATGTCACCATGACCACAACTGATTTCATGTACAGTATCTTTAACTACAGGCCTCAATCACTGAGGTAGGCACGAGTTGATTTTACCCATAAGGCTTGAACAGAAACCCAGGAAGTCACATTTCCCTTCATCTCAGTATTTCTGGTCTGGCTTCTCCTTTGCACAAAGGCTATAAAATGTGCGCTGGCCAGGACGGGGCTCTGCTCTGCTATTTCTATGGGGTGGCAGCTTGCTTGGCAGATCTGGCCGGCTTATTGGCACGACCTGGAGGCAACATGGGGGTGTGTTTGTTCTGTGTTGCTGTTGGACTAAGATAAAGCAGAACAGGCCTTTATGACTAGCACGCACACATGGGTGCATACACACTCATTCACACACAGTGGCTACGTTTACACGCACACAGTATTCTGGGTACTGGCTCATATCCCGTTTAAGGTCTTATTTGGGATAGGCTGTTTATATGCACCTTTAATACCCTGCTGCTGAATATAACCTATATCCATGTACCTGCAAATAAAGAATTTCTGCCTATGTTCTCCCGCCAATGATTCAGCTAGCGAAGTAAGCTGATTAAGTGCATATACCTCTTCAGAACTTTCCAGACATCTTGACTTGCTCAGTGGTCTGTAGAAACCCAACATTTCTTGTTTTTTTGATAACCCTCATAAATAAATAAATCACCACATCGATGCTGTCTGCCATTCCAACTTCATCTTCACCCCAGAGGACCTAGAGTTCTGAAGGCTTACTAACATGTTTCAACCAAATAACTTGACACCTTGACCACGAAAATCAATGGCAAATAGGATATATGCACCAGTATCCCGGATGATATCAGAACATCCCAACTACCTTGTCCTGGTTGCTTTATTGAGTAAACTGCCTGATTGAGATTTCAAAATTTCTTACTGTACTGTGAATTGTTTGATTGAGATGGACATTGAGAAGGAAAGTGGTCCTCCTGTATTTTATTAATTACTCACATATTATTTAGTACCTTTCTTGGTCTTTCTTGTTGTGCATACAGAGAGCAGAACTTGTCATTAAATACATTTTAGATTTTTGGAGGTACAAAACAAGTTGGCATTCAGCTAAAGTCAGTTGTTTCTTCATGGGAACTCAATTCAATATTTCACTCAGTGGTCTTAAACATTTAGTGGTAAAGAAAGCCAAATGGCCTTGCACCAAAAATGACAAAATTCCAGGCTTGTTAACTAACGTACAGCGCCATTACATGATAGTCATTATACTTGGGCCACAATAATATCACAATTCATAATGTTTTGCAATGCAATAAGTAGTGTGATTTCAAACATTGATATGAAAGTTATTATTTCTTTTTCTTGTATTTGACTGCAGTAAAAAGCTTAAATGGTCTCCTCATGTAATAAAATGTCAATTCATCATGTTAACACCTTTCAAACCATATTTTTCCAATTTTAAAAAAACGCCATTAGATCATCTTTAACTTATAGTTCTTGGAGCATATCATAGAGCATATATCTCATATATAGGGGAACATATACATTCTTCCCTTGCTCGGAAATGTCTTTATTACTCTTATTGTATCTCAATTTGCACCAAATTGCACCTTATTACTTATTACTATTACTTTGCACCTTATTCTGTTTGATACTTAGTTATTTACTTATTTACTTATTTATTACTGACTTACTGTATTATTACCTTTTTACTTATTTGACTTATTTTCACTGTGTAAAGTTGAGTTGACCTGGAGGACAAGAATTTCACTGCTGGTAATGATGTACGTTGTTATCTAGTACGTGACAATAAACTTGAAAACTTGAAACTCCTGCTGAGAATGCAACCATGCAGGACATTAGATTTGAATAGTAGCATATTGTCCTGTCACTATCAACCAATACTGTACAATATACATAGCAGTGAGCATGGTGCTTAAATGATGCGTGTGTGTGTGTGTGTGTGTGTGTGTGAGTTTCAGATCAGAGTATAAAGCTCACCTCCATCTCTTTGAAAGGGGAGATGGTCTCCGAGCTGCGAGGGAAAAACACCAGCACCAGAGTAATGATGAGAGCCAGGAGGAATACTGGGACCACCCCTAGCCTGCATGCACACACACACACGCACACGCACACACAAACACACACACAGTTCAAAGTAACAGAATAACATGAAGGCACACTTCTCTTAACCATCATAATGTTCAAAAATTAACAGCCTAAGCTTGAAAAAGTATGTGAACCTAGAGGATAATGACTTATGAAAGGGCGTAATTGAAGTCAGGTGGTCCAATCAGTGAGATGACATTCAGGTGGGTTAGAGTTGTCCTGTCATATAAAAATCCTCAAAGTTTGGTTACCAACAGAGTCTGCACTCCAAATAGAGAGAGCTGTTGAAGTGGAATCTGCCCAGATCCAAAGAAATTTCAGAGGGCCTCCAGAGAAGAGTTGCTGAGGCAGGGTCTCAGTAAATAAAGCAACTGGTACACAGTAAAATTAATTTTACAGTTTCTGGTAAACGACACGGCTCCCCAAACAATTAAGAGGCAGGAATCAATGGATGAAGTCTGATAGATTTGCACCCTCATTTCTTGATTTAGCTCCGATATGTACCATTCAGCCTCTTGCATGGCGAGCAGGTTGAACCAAACTCCATTCAAAATCTTTCAGTTAAATGTTAATTTACTTATCGGCAAACGACATGCACCTGATATAGATCATAGTTTAAGAGCTTCAGGAAGCATTAGGCCCCAGTGTTCAATTCGGCATGCATTCAATACACCAAACAGCACTTATTTTCAATACAATGTAATCTTTTTAGACTCGGTTCGACTGTTATTCCCACAATCTTCCTCCGCTAAAACACCGTGGTGGGCGGTAACGTAGTGAGCAGTGTGAACCATCTAAAATGTGAGCTTTTGTTGTAAAAAGGTGCTACTTGGTCAGTCAAGTATATGCCGAATTCACGAAAGTACTCCAGTGATTTGTAAAATGTCTTAGTTGTGTTCTACGAGGTGTGCACCTTTGCCTATAATCAAAGTAACATTATTTTGAAAGGAGTTTGGCATGTAGTGCAAGTGTGTGTGTGTTGAAACTGTTGCCCCTGTTATCACTCACTTTGCCGCCCCAGATGCTCTCAAAAGGATTATCCCCAACAGGAGAGCCAAAATCCAGACGAGAGCAATGAGGAAAACGCCTGTACCGACGCCCAACACGGCGCTGGCCATCCTTGTTTAACAAAGTTTTAGGGTGGTTCACTCACGTACAGGGGGCAGTTTAATTCGGTGGCTAAACGAGCATGATGCGGACGACGTTGGTGACATTAAGAGACATTTGCAGACGTTGGCTATAATTGTTAGTTATCTACCGCTAGCTGTCGCTCCTACATTAGTGCTATCAAACTGACATGTCCATGCTTATTGATAAATAAACGTTTTTCTGTTCGACATGCCTTTCCGGAGAAAACTGAAAAGTAACTGTTCATGAAACCCGTTATCTGCTAAACATTTGCTTTGGTATCGCGTCTCGCCGCTTCCTAGTAACAGGATCCGCTTCTCGATAACAGTAAACTTACATCTTATTGGATACACGAATTCAAGGCTAGCCAATAAAAATGACTCTTACTAAAACCAAGGAGAACGTTGGGAAAATAAATGCGCGCGCACAAATGAAGTCCAAACAGACGGTTTTTGCTAGATGCCGAGGAGAATGCTGGGAAATGAAGTTCAGACAGAGTATCACAACCGGTGTGCAAAGCAACTGAATAATCGCATATAACCGAGAAACCAATTATCTTCAACAGGCCAGAGAGAAAGCCAACTACCAAAAGATACATTGTATTCTATTCTATAGGGGATTTCTATCGTACCCGATTTGACAATCAGTGCAATTAGGCTACTATGTTTTGACTGACAATGTCCACAGGAACAAGGACATTTATGGTGAGAATGACTCTCGTCTCTTTTATACTCAGGGCCCGCATTTGCGGGCTTGGTTCGAAAATGCTTTGGGCACCTGTCATTTTGAAGGATGTAATTATTAATATGGACCGACAGGGGGCTGGCCAGATCCGCGTTTAAACGTTTAAAAAGTGTGTGTGTGTGTGTGTGTGTGTGTGTGTGTGTGTGTGTGTTGCAGCTGCTGCTACTCGTGGTGGTATTTGTGCGTGTTGCTTACTGGAGGGAGACATGTTACCTTCACGTGCTCCTAGCAAGCTCCTACTTCCGGCATTTCAAATTAGTCAATATGACTTACTTTGCATTCAAGAGGTTTTGTTTGGAAATGATAAGAAAATGGACCCTGTAACAAAATCAGTGTTCATTTATGGCTTTTGTTTTATTTAAGAAAGAGCTACTTCATGCTCCAGAATAAAGAATAATTAATTTATTAAAAACAAAGGCAGCAATTAAAACCAAAAAAAGAGCATACATCAATATTAATTATTTACAAAGAATGCCAAAAAATACTATATAACAAAAAGCACATCATATTTGCTATATTTGCACTATTGCCTCTCAGCAAAAAGGTTCCCAAATTTGATTTCTGGCCCTGGTTCTTTCTGCGTGGAGTTTGTATGTTTTCCCTGTGTTTCCGTGGGTTTCCTCTCACAGTCCAGAGACATGCAAGTCAGGTGAATTGGAGACTTTAAATTGCCCACAGGTGTGAGTGTTAGTGTGTCTGTCTGTCTGTGTTCGCCCTGTGAGGCACTGGCTACATGTGGGGGCCTTTCCATGCCTTCCACCCAATGCATGCTGGGATATGCTGCAGCCCCTTGTGACCCTGAATAGGAATCAGTGGATAAAGATAATGAATGAATGAATGTTGACGAGACTTCCTTTAACATTATATTTCAGGTTGTAAATGCTAGCCTAGTTAGGAACTCAGAGTTTGGCGATGGACCCCAATTTCTCTGACCTCCTGAATACTAATGTCATAGACAGGGGAACAATACATACAATATGTGTTAAGTGTGAAAAAGCTGATCGAAATCTACAGAAATTTCCCACCACGGCTTCTTGATCGCTTCAAACCAAGTTTTTAACGCGCATTTACAAGTGATTGCTCTGAACCATCAAGCCATTCTGACCGTTATTCCTACACAACGTGGATGCAGCAAAAATAAAATTACCACCAATTACCACCGCCGTTCTGGCACAGCTCGACGACTGATAGCAATATTTCCGATGGGCACACGAAGGCATCACCAGCCCAACGCTGGGAAATCGGGGAGAGGAGATAGAGATGGAGGTGGGAGGGGCCTGGTATGGCTGACGTCACCGGCTGTGTGGAGGAGTATAGGCTGTGCTGTCAGCCCAGTGTCAGTCTGATGAAGATTGGCATGCAGGTAAGCTGTCATTCATTTTCAATGTCAGTGCATGGGAGCAGGGCTTCACCACTCCAGCGTCCTTTTTTCCCCTTTTCCCCCCCTTCATTACAAAAGGCAGGACATTATTCATACAGTCAAACAGCCAGCCAGGCCAGAGTGAGAGAGGGGAGAGAGGGAGAGAGAGAGGGAGAGAGAGAGAGAAAGAGAGAGAGAGAGTGAGAGAGGGAGGGAGAGAGAGAGAGAGCGAGCGAGAGGGAGGGAGAAGAGAGGGAGGGGGTGTAGAGGAGGGGGAGAAAAAAGAGAGAGGGAAAGGAGAGGAGATGCATTTTTGTGCTGGACTGAAAGACCGTTGGATTTTTCGCTTGATGCGACGTTTGGATTAAAAAATGTGTTGGTAATGTCTGATTGAAGTAGCCTGTCTAGGATGTGTTGTTGTGGTTGTTTTTCCGGGGTGGGTTTGTTGTTGTTGTTTTTTTTGGTTTGTTTTCTGTTTTTTTTTTTTTTACAGTGGATGCTTTTGTGCAAGTCCATCATTTTGAGAATAATAATAATAATGATCGGATCGGGGACAATGAACGCAAACAGGAAACTGACATTTTATTCCTAGGCATTGTCAATTAGCTCCTGAATGCCGCAGCCGCTTCCTCGCTATTTATCTGAATTAACACATACAATTAATATTTGTTGGTGGGGGATTTTCGGTGCAGAAACTGACATTTGTCTTTTTACTGCCAGTGCACATTATATTTCTCATATTCAGGCAGAGCTGGAAGAGCTGCAACAATTTACTTGATAAAAAAAAGGCTTTTGTTTTGGAGTGGCAAAGTTGCTGTGCTTTGTAAAAATGTTCAGATGTTTCCCACAGTGTTGCAATGATTTTGTAGCCTACAGAAAATAACTAGACACTAAAGGTTTGACTCAACTTAGTTGACCACGTCAACAGTAAATCTAAATCAAGGTAATTCTCAATGACAGTAGTGTGTGTGTGTGTGTTTGTGTGTGTGTGGCAAAAATAAACCAATAGGCCCAGACTACTAATACCAATTTGAAAAAGCAGAAATATAAGTAGTTGGACATTTTGGACTTTTATCCATATATGGTGGTTCCTGTATATGCATTCATAGTTTTTATTTTTGATAGTACCTGTTTGGATCTGTCAGCTCTCTTCAGTGTCACTTAGTGTTTACATGAGCAACAGTTTTCCATAATAGACTGTATAGCATTTCATACAAAACTACTTGCATTTCATACTGCAAAAATCTCAGCTATTTTTCTCACCTTTTCTTGTCTGCATTTCAAAAGCACAGACAAGGGTCTCTAAGTGCATAGCAACAATCTTCTCTTCATTACCCGATTCCCTCTATCTTTCTCTGAAACGATCCCCAAACTCAGAATAAGTCAAAACTATTTGCATCTCAGTGAAGTCTAGTGTTTACTCTCAGCCCCGTACCCCTGCCCTGCAAGCGCTCCCTCGCCTGAACACTGGCCTTCTTTGTGTGCCTCTCACCACTTTCTATTTCGGATGACTGGTTTATTCCACAAATGCACGAATGAGTGTTTCATTCCAAAGGAGATGTTTGATTGGCACGAATCCCGGTCAGCGTGATCTGACGGAGCCGTGTCTCTCAGGGAGCCTGCCTCGAAAAAGCTGAGGCCCGGTGCAAATTGTTTTTAATGGACTCCTCTTGCAATTAAAAAGGCACAGATTAGCAGGCTGCGAGTCATATTTTGGTAGTCCTGTGAGCCTGACCTAGTCGACACATGTGTTCATGTATTCCACCACTACCAGCTATGTCACCCTGTTGGATCTCTGCTCCTGAAGCTCATAGTAACCTCCAATAAAACCTAAGTTGGTATATAGCTGTATATAGATATCCGAATTTAGAAGTAATTGATCATAAATTGTTGGAATGTGTGGGAAAAAAAACTTGCACTGTACTTCCTCTATGTCATATTTTCTTTCTTTCTGTTTTTGGTAAAACCTTACAGGGTGTACATGCACGAACTTTACACTGTTTTATTCAAGTGTTGATGACACGCGAGGCCCTTCAGCCCCACATTCGCTAAATGAAATACGTTTGTTTACTGATCAGACTAAAACCTTTAGCTCCTTACGTCCCAACGCATTTGGCAGGTGCTGAACGCCGAGCCAAACGTTTCCGGGAGAGCTGAACTCTCACCTCCCGTCGAAAGTCAATGCAAATGCTTTTGAATGCCGCCGTTGTTGTCAGTCGGCGCCGAAACACCAAAAGAACGGCAGTTACCTTTTTGTGCTATTCAAATGGGTATGTACCTTTTGTCAGTGCTTCAAAGCGCTTGATTCAATTGTGAACGTGTACAGACAGTGCACAAACACACACACACACACACACACACACTTCCTCTTTCCATCAGTCTAACCGCATCGCCACCAATCACCCTCAGAGATGTTTGTTCTTTGTTGTGGTGCACCCCACACGGTTCTAAATATTGCTAGATAGGGATAGTGCCAATTTAGATTATCCCCAAACCCCGCTGAGATCTTAATTGATGATTTGTGTCATTGGACAAGCAGCCCAGGGGCATATTTGAGGATGCAAAAGACTACCATTTGCATATTCCCATTCCTACTATATGGGTAAATTACATGATGAGGTGTGGTGCTGTGCGTTCCTGCAGCTTTTTTGGGGGGATAATCACTAATAAAGCGATTCAGTCACACTAAATGAAGGGAGTAAACAGAGCGAGGAGAGCATATGTTACAAACCAATTTGAGCATTTATGTATGGCCATAAAGCAGTTGAGGAAATTAAGCTACTAGCAAATGTCTTGTCATTTCCTTCGCCGCTAATGCCACCCTTGATGGTGCCAAACTAACACATACATCATTTTTTTTTTTGCTCCGGAGATCATCTCGGTTTCTCGGGGTTCTTGTACTAACTAATAGGCCTTATTTTGTAGTCTCCTTCTTCTTGCAGGCAGATAGTGAGATCCCTAATTGTTTTTGAGGGTCTCGCTTTCCTAAATCACCCCAGAAGAGAGAGAAGTGTTCAGAATTATTCATAAGGCCTTAGTCTGTCGGGTATCCTCGGCGGAGTGCATCAAGGTCCTGTTCCGATACTGTGAGCAATGTGATGTGGGGCAGTTTTCTCATGCTCGATAAGTGCAGCGATACTTAAGACAATCGTGTTGTGTGTTGCATGTTTTGGCCCTGTCTGGGCCCTCGTAGGCCATGCCCACTAAGCTCGGTTGATCCCTATTGCTCTCAAGAGGAGGCAGGGAGGCCTGTTTATACCGTCAGACAGCTCAGCTTAAGGACAGCCCTTGCATGCTTACGCTTGCTCATTCCACAGCCACTGCTGCGTTGGCATGGCTCTAAGTAAGCCACCGGGGAGCAGGTCGGAGAGAGATGGATTGGCTTGATTTATGCTCCGAGAGGAGCACCAGGCAAATTAAACGATTCTCCATACTATCGACATTACGTAGCTTTGATTTTTGAAAGGACATAGAGAGATGCCATGAAATGCAGGGGTAGGGGTATAATTGTCCAGAAGTTTGAAAACAGAGATAAATAAATAACGCAATTGTTTTTTTTAGGAATATGGCTGTGCCGCCGTTCAGCCCCTCACACCTTAAAAAAAGAGCCTTTTTAAAAGAGCCAGTTTGACAATTGGCAGATAGATAGAAGGAAACAATGGTTTATTATTTTTAGATCATTTCAGATTATGGATCATTAACTACGTGCTCTGGTACCTGCAAAACAACAATGACAAAAATCAATAATAAAATGGCAAAAATGGCAGTAATATTCCCAAACCTGCAGCACTATTACAATGATGTTGCTCTGTGTGCTCCAATCCTCACAGGGATTCTTCTGCTGACAGCTTCCACACATCAGCAGACGCAGTTTGTGATTGAACGTTTGTGCAAGTGACATGGGTTGATTTGTACGTCGCAACAACACATGTGATCATAGCAACACATGTTGCCTCAATATGGCTACGCTCTTACACCTCTTGTGCTGAAAAATAATACCTACACTCATGAATGGGTTGATAATTACACAGCGCTTGTGTGGAGCCCGAGATGGTCTCAAACTAACTTTTCGAAACGCTCCCCTCTAGACAATAATCGGGATCGTCTGCCTGAATATGGGTCTATAAAAGTAAATGCCGCAGCATGGAAGAAGCCATACAAAGGCTTTAGTCATTAGGTAATGATTTTAGCATCGGTGCTCTGATTGCCTTCCTTTTTTTAGAAAGAGGAAATGAAAACCCAGCAGGGTCGCATTCCATAAACCAAGTCGAAGTCGTGGCGTAGAACAGAGTAGTCATACAAGGTTTGGGTTTCGCCAGCGGGATGCGCACGCAGGTACACAGGTTGCTGTGAGGAAGATAGATTTCAAAGATGTGCAGGAAGTAGGCTGTTTCAAACTTGTTCAAGAATATGTGTAAATGAGATTTTTTTTTTGCACTGGAAACAATTAAAAAATATATTTTTAGACATCAATGGTTATTATTCAAGGATCAAGCACACAATCAAATTAGCAACAGCTTATTATACATTCTGCATTTAAAAACCTTTAGGAAGACGTCGAACCTCATTGTGCCTTCGGTTCTTATCTCTGGTGGAATGTAGATAATCCTAATAAATTAGTACAGCTTCACACGGAGAAATATGAAGCCTGCCAGTAAATCCTGAATTTATTATATTTGAGAGTCCTGGTAACAGCTGAGCTGGGTGAGGTTCAAAATATTTGATTTGAATTCAACAGCAGATCAAAGCGGAGAAAATCCCACCAAGCACTGTGTGGCTGCATATTTGTGCTTCCCTCTAAAAATGAATAAATGCATGGGCCAAAATGGTGTCCCTACCCTTCCTTGAAGAATCTCCCCCAGCGATACTCTCTGGAACTTAGTGAAGAGTCGCAGCAACTGACAGCGGCTGCACATGGCCGTGTGAAATGTCATCTGGTGCCATTTGGCGACACTGATCAACGCATAGTGCAACTCCTAGTTTACACTATGAATGAATGTGTCTCTAGGCTGTTTCCAGGTATGATTTATGTACATGTACGGTTTGCATTGTAAGTCTCAAGCGGCCACATCGAAAGGGGTTTGCTCTTTATATAGCAACATGGAAATGTCGGCAGCAGGACAACTTTGGCAAAATTCTTGATTGTTTTTTTTTATTTTTATGGAGCTCTGGTTAAAATGTCTGTTTTATTGCAAAGACTATACATTTTCACTATACCTCCTTGCCAAAATGGTGGCCGACGGCCTTTTTGGAAACCCCCCCCCCAACCAAC